>WEIS01044483.1:0-15093 GCA_013389965.1 Todus mexicanus
TTGATTTTGATTTGCTTTTTAAATGATGATTGACTTATTTTCACTGTGAAGAGTCATGTTTTATCACAAATGTTATTTCAATCTATAAATCTGGATTGATAAATTCTGTGATGGGCCTGAGAACTCGGGACAATTGGGGCTATCAGATTTAGGTCCTTGCTCCTATAAACCTAAGTTTTGAATTCAAGGCTGGTTTGTACCTCTGTGGCCCAACCTGAAATGTGCTTCGTGGTGGAAGGGAGAGTCATTAGTTCAGCCGGGGAATACGCTGAGTTAGCGTGTCTCCTGACACCGTGAACCTGCAGTTTTTGTGCGTGTCCTCAGAGGAAAGTTGGAAACAGCAGCTGAGTCACCTCAGAGACTGCGATTGGCAGCACCAAAGGTGTGCTGGGTCCTTTCTGCTCTTGCTCCCCACTGCTTTGCTTTGTGGTGAGCTATTGAAACAGCAGAGTATGCGAAGTACCGTAAGGGAACTTAAAAATTTTAATTGTGGTTAGATTTGATAGATCTCTGATGTTTTAAACCTGGAAATTTACCATCTCCATTAATTTCCATTTCTGGATATGTAGCTGACACTGCTGCTGAGATTGGGCAGAACTTTTAGGTCATTTTTTCTTCTGCTCTCTTTGAAACAGCAAAGTTTAGCTGCAAGAAAACTGGTAGAGATAATATTAAAACCTGTCTTCAGGCTGAATTTCTATTTTTTCCTCTTTTTTTTTTTTTCCCACCTGTGACACAAAGAATAACCGAACTCAGAATAGCAAGCCGTGAACTTGATCGTTAACTGCTGACTGAGCCCCTGTCACAGTGCATGTTTGTAGGGGCAACAACGTGCAGAGGTTTCATGGAGTTAAAAAAAAGTTAGCGAAAAGCTTTTTCAATTCTAAAAGTAGCGAGGTGAACAGCTCCTTACCTTGCTCTGAGATGTGTTGTGATTTGTTTACCTAAATGCTCAGTGTCAATAAGATCCTGACATTTTCTGATAGCTTTGCGAAAAATTACTCATCAAGTCAAATACTACTTTTGCAGTCTTTGGAGGTAGTATTTTCTGATGAAGAGAAAACTTGTGAAAATGGTGCCTGTCCTCGAGAAGAGGAGAACTGAAGGGTGAGAGACTCCAGGTGTTTCCTGGACACACATTTTTTGTGTTGCCTATAAATAGCGGTCTGTGTTTACGCTCACTGATTCTTTGCAGAAAGAGCTGCAGGTACTTAATGGAAAACTTTGTACTGTGTTCTGTTTAGACTCAGATCTGGTTTTCAGTATTTTCGGTGTTCTCCATCTTTTATATTCTATCTTGACAGACATTTATGTAGTGGGACGTTAATCTTTTCCCTCTGCTTAATCTCTCCGTGAGAGGCTGTAACCCACTTTCCTGTATCAGCAAATTAAGTTTTCTGCCTTGATCTTGAGAAGGTGAAAGTGCTGGTAAGACTCAATATTGCTAATGCCTTGATCAACATTTGTTCTGCCTGTTAAGATGATTAGTCTGTTTTTTGTAAGAATAAAGTCATTTAAACGGATTGCCAGATGAGGTACACCTGCCTCGGTCGGATCAGAGTCCTGATGCGGTTTGGGGAGTTTTACAGCGCCAAAATCCACATGGACAACATTCACCATAGCACTGCCCTGCGCTGGTTAGCGCATCCCCAAAGAAACGTGCTCGTTTTATTTTATCTTCTAATCAGGGGTCTGTTTATGTTCCCCTAAGCTGGTCCTTCAGCTGCTAGAAGCGTCCCTCAGTGTACTCTGAGCTTGTATGGGCTGTGTGCCCTCAAACACATACCTGGGGTTTGGAAACCTGTACTCAAGGTGTTAGATGTGAATTGTAAGGTTGAAGAGATGAGAGGGTTGTGTCTTTGAAGTTTTAGAAAAAAATGGGATAGAGTAGGTTTATTGGAAGGGTCCTACAGTAATCGTCTAATCCAACTGCCTGAATACTTCACAACTGACTGAAATGAAAGTGTATTATTAAGGGCATTGTCCAAATGCCCTTTTTACCATCAGGAGCATCAGAGACCTGTGTGAGGCAGCAAAATGGTTTGTGCAGCTTCATCATCCTGCTCTGAAGATGAGGTTTTATTCCAGTGCTGTAGTGGGGTAGCTGTGTTACAGTTCTCATGATGACTTACTACGGTCATTTGGGTTTTTTTCTTAAATTTTTCCAATGTTTCTTATCTGCGAACTAAATTTTAGCAGCACCCGCAGCCTTCCTAAGCCGGTATTAAATACAAGATTTCTTGGAGGAGAGATTTCTTCCTCCCTGGAGCTGAACTGCTCTGCAGGTTTTGCCTGCCCTGAGGTGAAGGCTCTTGCAAAGAAAGGTCCGACCACTCTGCCAGAATCTATGGGAGAGGCGTTCAGATTTCGCATGTTGGATACTTTGGGTTGTTTGGATCTAAATTTAGATGTGCATCTATTTTAAGGAAAGGGTATCAGCTGTCCTTTTTCTTGGTACTTCTTTTTGTGACATTAGCTTGTTTATATTTGTCAGCAATAAGAATAACTTTCATAAAATAGTTTTATCTTTATTGTTTAGTCCTTGCTTTGCAGCCAGGAAAATAAAGTATTTGAGAAGCATGTGATGCTCTTCGGGATTTGTTTAACCTTCTGCTCAAGGTATATTGTGCTCCTTAAAAGTGATGATAGACACATTGTTATAAACATATACGATGCTTAGTTTCAAAACACTTTAGAAAAAACCCAGAGCATATTAAATTGCTTTTTACCTTCTATATGAAACTTTCCATGTTGAACACTCTAAAATATGAATGGATCTCATTTTTATGAGCCGATTGATCCCAGGTAATGCAGGGTGTTAGTCTGTAAACACACAGGTACCTAAGGGTTACTGAGTATTCCAGAAGGAGCACCTTCTGAAAATAGGAATAAATATAAACATTACATGGCTCACAAATATCACCTATAGAGAAATATGGATGTTAGGTATACATGGATGTAGAAATGAACGTGTGGTGTTAGGGAAATGTAGATTGAGAAGTAGTAAGAAGCTCTTTATTTGCATTATTCTCTGATACACATTTATACACTTCTGAGTAGATCTTTTGGTCAATATTTCCTTCCATTTGCACCTTAACAGCTGTGCGTGGTTGGAAAAGTGTCCAATGTGCTGTTAGAGCACTGGAGGTTAGGGAGAAGCGAGCTAAGGTCAGAGAGGTAAGGAATCACACGTTATAACCAAATGAGATCTGAAAGCGTCTATTAACAAACGTGATGGTGGAGTCTAATGCGAGATGGAAAGAGTCATGGAACCCAGACTAATCCTTTGTTACCTGGATTCTTTTCAGGAACACTTGTCAGTGTCCAGATCAGAGCGTGGCAGCGCGTGCAAGTGGCAGTTGAGTACAAGAAGTGAGCAGTGGTGTCCAAAAAAGCCAATATCCACTGAAATAAGTTATCTAACGGACTTGAAGAAGTTTAAATTTTCATCTGCATCAGTTTTATATTGTAGGAGTCGAAGAATTCTTGAGACATTAGGATCATTTTAATAGTCTAGTATGTGCTTCTAATACTCAAAAAGAAAAAAAGCACCTTTTCAGCTATCTAATAGCTGGCACTAGATTTTCTAGAATTCCTTCACCTGCATAGTAAAAAAGTAATTTGGATTTTCTTCCTAACTGATTTTCATGGATTTAAATGAAGATAAGATGCTTGATTTATTGCTTCCTTTTATGAGTCAATGAGAACTAAACACAATTTATATGGTACTTCTCTCTTGTCTCCCATCCTTTATCTTGTTTTGTTTCTTCTTGGCCCTCTCCGTTTCACCACCTCTTCTTGTCCGCATCTCTGTCCCTTCTATTTAATTCCGTTTCCCTCTTTACTTTTTTCTCTCTCCTGTATTTCAGTCCCTGCTTGCTGCTCATTATCCATTGGCTCTTGCACAGTGAGAGTCTGATAGAACATTTTTTCCCTCCCCGAGTTGCTGTTGACCAGCCTGTCGTAATCGCGATTGTAAAGTACTCGAGGTCATTTAACTGCAAGTTGAAGCCTCTTCTTCACTTCCCGCAGATATGCATGTAATGAAGTAACAAGATTTCATGAGAATATTTTGTCAGGAAAAAAACAGGAGGAGGAGAGACTAAATCAAGGTCAGCTCTTCACTGTAACCTTGTCTCTCTGTGTGATCCTCCATTATACAGCACTAAGGTGCTTGTGGTTGCTCAGCGCTGGGGGACGCCTTTGCAGATAGCGGCTCAACTTGATCTGTCTTGATTGATGAGGAGTCATTTCTGTTGGCAGTCTTGAGGAGGCCTCACAAGTCCCAAGCACCTTCCTTTCAGCCAGACCCGCTGCGCCCTGCGGGAGGCACCTTTTCTGTCTCTCCAGTTTTCTGTCCTACTCGATTACAGGATGCCTGATTCGTTACTGCTTCTGCCAGTATCTTTTTCAACGTTCTTGGAGGTGAAAAGGATAATGGGGACGGGGGAGTGACTAAGGCAGCTTAATTTTCTGATTTGTTGTTGTTGTTGTAGGTGGGATTTGGGGTTTTGCCAGACTTTGCAGTTGAACTTGGGGCGTGAGAATCATCCGCATTTAAAAAGCTGGGAAGCGATTTGCTTTGTGTTGAGCGTAATGATCTAGTAACGTGCTAAATGAGCCCGCCAAATTATAGATGAGCGTTTAATTGATGGTGACCCTTGAATGGCATTATAAGAAAATATACTTGATGTCAATCCAGCTGTGAGGGTTTTCTTGGTGGCGGGGACAGGGAGCGGCTGTTTAAACTTCACCAGTTTAGCTATACTTGAATGTCAGGTGATGGCTAGCGTTGGATGTAGACCTTAACAGAGCAGAGGAACTTCGCTGAGCCACGGTACAACTGCCAATGTGTGGAAGGTGTTTCTGTTGCATTAAACCCAAGTGCTGTCTTGTGGTATTTTTTCAGTAATATCCTTTATGCGAGGGGGTTATTGCCTCTTTGTGGTTTGTTTTCATTCTGTCCTTATAACTTTGTTTTATTCTTCCACGCCTGAGGGTTTATACTGAACAGAATTAATTGCGCCTTACGATGATGAAAGTAGCTGTTTTCATGTGTCTCATAGTTATTCCTTGTTTCTTAGGGGAAGGCAAATCATCGATTTTCCTACTTATATTGCTCATGGGCATAAATGCCAGAAGTGCCAAGAGGGGCAGTGTTGGTTCACTTAGAATTAGCATATTTAAGCAGATTCACTTTTTGTTTGTGGTAAGTGGACGCATAGACATGGACAGAAACTTTGGCTGTTGATTTTGAAAATGAAGGGAATTTCTAAGAGATGCTTGTGAAGTAATGGTGTTAACCTGTAAACTCAGATAACCTCCGAATCAGAATAATTGGAATAGCTAAATGTAGGGATTAAGTAGGAGATGGCTACAGTCTCCCTTTCTTCCAAGGAGAAAGAACAGCTGAAGTATCCCTGAAATCTGCTTATTTCCACCTAGTGCCTATATGAAGTGCTTGAGAAATGTTCAGATACACTGAAAAACGATATATAGAAAACCTGATAACATTTGAGACTAGCGCGGGATTATTTTTGCGTATCGTGTTGTCCTTGCACTGTCTGGTCTTTGTTGTTACGACCCATATGTGACCAAATAAATACCTTCTAATGTCAGTGCTGTATTGATCAGAATCTTAGGAGGCACCGAATCGAAAGGGAATTTTAGTTTTCAAATAACAGGAGTAAACTCGATCAATATACAGAGGTAGAAATTGGTCTGCATTCGATGATTCACACACAGCCCCACAGGTCCCGGTTATGGGCAGAACTCTAGAGCGTGGCCCTTCCTCTGTCAGTGGTTCCACTGCTGTCTCTCAGCTGGGAAGAATGGGACTTCAGGGCTCCTGCTGACTTTGGAAAACTCTGCAGCCTGAAAATGCTGCTTTGGCTGGAGAATTAAAGACACAGTTAGAATGAGCTCGTTGACACGCTCCATTCTAGCACCGTAGAAAGCGGCTGCCTGGAATGAAGCCTTGCAGAAAAGGACCTGCGGGTCTGAAGAATCCCAGGTTGAACAGGAGCCCACAGTGAGCCCTTGCGGCAGAGAAGGCCAGTGGTGTCGTTGTCCTGCGTTATGAGAGTTGCCAGCAGGCTGTGGGAGGGGATTCTTCCCTCTGCTCAGCACTGATGAGGCCACACGTGGTGTATTGGGTCTAGTTCTGTACTTGCCAGTATGAGAGAGACATGGATGTATTGAAGAGCTCCAACGAAGGGCCAGTGAGGAAGTGAAGGGACTGGAGCATCTCTCCTGTGAGGAAAGGCTGAGAGAGCTGAGACTGTTCAGCCTGGAGAAGAGAAGGCTCTGGGGGACCTTTACTGCTGTGTATAAATACATGAAGGGGGGCTCTAAAGACAACAGAGCCAGGTTCTTCTCAGTGACAGAAGCAGAGGCAATGGGCACACAGGAGGCTCCGTCTGAAGATAAGGAGAAACTTTTTTACTGTGAGGGTTCCAAAGCACTGACACAGGTTGTGCAGGGAGCTTGTAGAGTCCCTCACCCTTGGAGACATGAAAAAGCCATCTAGACGTGCTCCTGGGCAGGAAGGTCCTCTAGGTAGCCCTGCTTGAGCAGCAAGTTGGACCCGATGACCCCCACAGATCCCTTCCCACCTCGAAGCGTTTGTGATTATCTTCCTTCCAATATTGTTCCTCATTAGTTCGTCTAAAACTGTATTACCGTTTTCTACTAATAAGCTCAGATATTGACACCTCCGTATCGGCCTGGGCAGCGGCTGCTTAAACCTGCTTGTAGCTCTGTGTGGTACTGCTGGGAGGTGAAAGCCCCTTTGTGCTTCACTCCCTCTCCTTGTAGCTGGAAGAAGATTTGAAGAAGGGGTTAAAGAAGGTCTGTAGTCTCCCGGTCTCAGCATCTCTAAATTGCTGATGTCTATGATTAATCTTGCAGCAAATTCTGCATTCGCAGTCCGTGCCACTTGTATGGGCAGCAGTGGTTGCTCAGCAGAGACCTGGATCACCGCGGTTTCAGCAGCTGTCTGCCATGTCTCACACTCTGAGGACTCCAGTGAGAAAATGTACAGCAGGTGGTGTTCAAACTGCAGCCAAATAGAACCTTTTTTTTCATAAATTTACTTAAAAGCCAGCAGCAGAATAGAATAAAATATTATGAGCAATGATATATTAACCTTATGTAACTTCTAATTTCAGTTGTGATGTTTCAATAATTACTTCTATGTTAGATATTAAAGTGCTTGCCATGCATTGATTGCTTATTTTGGGGTATTATCACTCTGGATTTACCAGTGAAGGACTCGATGCTCAGAAACAATACACACTATTTGGTATTTCCAATATTGAGGCAGGTGTGAAAATCATGTGCTTGTATTTCTGTCCTTTCCCCCAGCTGTGTGGCTAAACTTCTGCAGTTGACCGTTGCCTGAGGCTGGAGTAAAGACTTTATGATCTTGGCAAGAAGTGAGTTTGGTCTTACATGCTGCCAAAGAGCCACTGCCTTTGGTCTTACAGTCTGTTCTCAGTGCCGAGTGATATAAAGGGGCCGTCAGGTCAAAAAATCCTCTAGGTTTTGGGTTTCCCGCATAAAGATTAGAGAAGAGTATAATGGACTTGTTGATGCTATAGTTCTGGAGGATGCGTGGGTCAAAAAAGTACCGAGTTAAAACTGTCAGGGTGTCTTCACAGTAAAGAGAAGGTAAAGGCGGTGCTGTCATAGCAGGTATTCCATTGAAAGCATCCAGGCTATCCAGTGATTGCTTGAATTACATAGCTGCTGTCAGGGAGCGGATCTGGGAGGTGACTGAGCTGGTGTTTTTGACTTACTGCAAACATGGCAGCTGACCATAGGTCGTGCTGAAGTGTTTCTCTCTGGATTATTGGAAGAACTCCATTGCTGAAGAAAACGAGGGACAGGCGTTTCCTTTTTGAAGAAACAGTCTGGGTGCTTCCACAGCTACAGGCTTCAGAAGCTTTTTAAAATCCCCATATTGGCAAATCTTTATCAAGGCATTTCCTCTGCGTTAACAGTCAGCATCGCCGAGCCAGATAAACTTACTTGATGCTGCGGTGTTCTCTCATTACATTATCATCTCGCTAGCAGCAACCAATAGAGATACTAAAGGTACTGGGAGGCTCTGTGTAGTTCTCACAGAATTCTTTCTTGGATCTGGAGTCATTGGTCCTGCAAAGGATGAGTCATAGAATCACAGAACGATTTGGGTTGGAAGGGACCTTAAGGATCATCTCATTCCAACCCCCCTGCCATGGGCAGGGACACCTCCCACCAGACCAAGTTGCTCAAGGCCCTGTCCAACCTGGCCTCGAACACTTTTAGATGTGGAACATCCACAACTTCTCTGGGCAACCTGTGCCAGTGTCTCACCACCCTTACTGTAAATAATTTCTTCCTAATATCTAGTCAACTCTGGAGAATAATGCTTTCTTTAAAATCTTAAACGGACATTGTTTAGGTCATCTCTTGATTGCCAAAAGTAGGTTTAATTTCAGAATTCATAAAAACGTGTTGAAAGGAACACTGACTAGACAGACATTGACTTGGTCAACAATGCTGCAGGAAACCAATCTTTTAAGACTTGAGTTTTCAGAAGAGTTTTGCTTTTCAACGATGTAGTAGTAGCTGTATTTTTGGTTTCCATGTTTTTCCTAGTGAAGATTTCCAAGCACTTGTTTAAAATGGAAGTAAGTTTTGTAGCGCCATCAATTAAGGTAAATAAATCTGAGTCAAAGATGCAAATGTGCTACCTTTTCCGTTTTCTGGAAGCAGAGTCCCATGAGTTTTCCACAGCAATCCACTACTGGTGCAGTTAAGTACTATTTGTTAGAAGCAGCCCTTACCTTTCCATTTGCTTCTGGAAGTTGCCAATACCTGAGTTTCAAACCTCACATTAATCACAAGAACATTTTTTTTCCCAACGTTTAACAAATGCAGTTGTCTCTGACAGAGGAGACCTACTTGGAGATCTAAAAATGAGCAAACCGGAAGGAACTGGGACAAAATGAACTCGCTACATGGATAATTCTATAGGTTACTTTTTTACTTGTCTTTTGATGAGATAGTATCTACTTAATTTCTGAGAAGAAAGATGAAAAGATAATGACTAAACTGGGTAACGTGCTTTTACTTGGTCTAACGTATCTTCCTGTTCTCTGGAGAGGTCAACCTGTGACTTAGAATGGCAATGAAAAACAAGAGCAAACCTGAGACAAAATCCAGTGCTTAAAAACTTCTTTCCATCCTTTAACAAAAGAATGCTGGATATCGTATCTGCTCAAGACGATGCGACCCAGGTAAAGCCCCAAACCTGATGAAAACGAGATCGAAATGCTGTGATATCTGCATAGTGATGTGCGTGACCCTTCATGCCAACTGTGCATCATGTGGCAAAACCCCAGCCCCAAACCCCAGCTGCCAGCACGCAGAGCACCTCCGATCTTGGAGGAGGTCAGGGAGCTTTCAAGGAGAAAGGTTTAACTCTGAATTTTCAGTGTACCCTGCCAGGGGCAAAAAATTGAGCCTGCTGCATTCAACAGTTGTCCTCTTGCCCAGGAGCACCACCAGCAGTTTCCTCTTGACAGCGTCTTTCAGAAAGGATGTGGCAGAGTAAGGAGAATAAATTACAGATGAGAGAGGCAGGGCGTGCGGGGTAGGAGAGGGAGGATGAAAACAAAACACGGAGATAGTAAAGGTCATGGGTATTTTTTTGTTTTCCAAAACAAGAGTGTGTGTACGGAATTGATCAGTTTGTGTCTGATCTAGTTTTGCCGTGATTTTTTTGCAGAAAAACATCGTCTGGTCCGTTGCTGATTGATGGCTCAGCCCTGTTAATGCCTGAGCTCTTTCTGCCTTACCCCTGGGGCTGCTCCAGTATTGCACGCTTGTTTTTATAGCTATATACAGAGCAGTATTTCCATAGGTATCTTTATTATTCTAATACTACCTTCCTCTTCTGTGCTATCTTTAAGAATGTTGGACTTGCCATTCTCTATGGTCCCAAGTCTGTCTTATCCAGCATCTTGTAGCTGAAAACTGTCAGCACCAGCTTCTAGGAGGGTTCAAACCCTCGTGGTGGGCAGCTGGACAGTGTGTCCTCATCAGGGCTTCTCCTCCTCACAAGTAGTTTTAAGATGACTTAAGCGTTGAAGGAAATACAAAAGTGAGGGAACATGACATAGATGCTTTTCTGAGGCTCCCGGCTTGGGAATTGTCAGAATTTGCAGCACAAGCAGCTGCCCAGTACCTTGTCAAGCGCAACCTGAGAAGGACGGAAGATAATTTGATAAAAGATGATGTCTACTTCCTTGGGCAGAGCTCTAGTAGTATCCAAAATGTTTCGCTGATGAGAGAAGAGAGCCCTTGGCACTAAATTTGGATCCAAGCTTGACCTGCCAGAAACCCAGGACTGCTCAACTTTGAACTATTGATTTGGGCCCATCTCCAGTAGAACTGTTCCTTCTTTCTGCTTGTAGAAAGCGGTTTTGCCCAAGCAGCAAGAAATACAGCTGAGAGCGAGCCAGAATTTGCAAAGTTCAGCTGACCAGTGTATTTACTGAGCTAACCTAAATATTACCTTCGCTTGAAATATCTTGATACATAACTGGTAAAAAAAAAAAAAAAAAGTCTCTGAAGAATAGTCCCCAGCTTTTTTCTCTGTTTCTGGTTCTCTGTTAATTAGTACTCTTTGACTGTTATATGCTCTCAGCTGAATAAAAGCTGCTGATGATTGAAAGAAAATCTATTTATAGAAAAGAGCTGAACCACAAGGTATGTGTTACAAAAACGCTACAGAAGAACCGAGCAGAAGCCAAATGTTTTTCAGTCAATGTCTTTAAAAGGAAGAGCTGTTGAATTTTTAATTTTGTTTTTCCAAATACTGGCTAGTAGGGAACTTGGGATTTTCTTGGATCACACGTTCTGCTCGGAGGGTTATAATGTGTAAGGAAAATGAGGAGAGGACAGGGCTTGGTGATTTGTGTTTATACTTACATACTGGCACAATGTTGATGTCAGGTTCACTGAAAGCATGAGTTTGGAAGGGTGTCATTAATAAAGAGGGGCAAAGCAACATTCTAGTCTAGCTGGAGGTGTCCCTGCCCATGGCAGGGGGGTTGGAACTAGATGATCTTTGAGGTCCCTCCCAACCCAAACCAGTCTATGAGTCTGTTCCAGGTAAGCAGGTCACTTCAAACCCCTGCTGGCTGACCTCATCTCTTCTTTGTATTTTGTATTTGCTGCTCTTCCAGGAACGAAAGAAGCAATATGCAAAAAATCTGTTCCTTCAGCAAAATGCTTAAGGTACCGAAATGGTGTCGTAACATCTAATAACGTGCACTTGGCCAGTCAATATTTAAATGTACAACTTTTCTGGATTGAGGCCTGGCTTTGTTGCAGGTACCTCCATTTCCTGCTCTCAGCAAGTGATGTGTTTCCACAACGCGTGTCCCTGGCCAAACAAGAGCGATCAATGCCTTGCAGCAGCCTGGGAGCTTTTGCTTTCCATACAATAGGTAGAAAAATTCCAGTACGTAGTCCTGAAGGAACATCACGCACTAGATATCCAGGGCATGGTGATTTTAGGTTGAAAGCCCATTCCGATATTTTTTTCCCCCTTGTCTTGGCACTCTGGATTCTGGCTGGTTTTAGCTAAGTGAGGAGGTGAAGCATGGTGGGACAATTTGATGCAAAATCAGCTGTTTGAAGCCCACCAGAGATGCAGAGCTTTTAAATGCATCCAGTCAGGAGAACTTAGACCGAGTCTTCAGCACATACAAATCCTACTGGGGTTTTTGTGTAAACATACGGGAGAAAAACAGACGTGAAGGAGTTTAAGATTCAACCTAAGCCTTTGGAAGTTAAGCACAATATGAAAATTGCCTACTCATATGTGTAGTATATTCTCAATCACCCATAGTTCTGTGGTTTTGCATTCTCTGCTTCCTTGCTTTGTGCTTGTCTAATGAGCAACTTTCCTATTTATTTTTTATTTTCTCCCTCTTACTCTTTTTCACTCTGTAACCCTCTGCCTTACTATATACCGCTCAGATCCGGGTTGGAGGATGAAATTATTTTCCTCTTCGGCATTTCTGTAGGACTCATCACTGCGGTGTTTCAGTGCTTCAGATGTTAATTGATTTTCATAACACCCTGCTGAGATGGGGAATTATTATTAACCAGGGAAATGGAGCACAAGGAGATTGAGGTCAGAAGTACCACTCAGTTTGAATGCCAGGCTTGAGACACCTGTGACCCGTTTTTTTTTTGGTTTGGTTTGGTTTTTTGCAGTATTCACATAAAACTCTTGAATTTCTTTAATTACAACTGTCAGTAATTCTGCATTTCTCCGTTTTGAGTCAGTGCCTCTAACACAGGGAGGAAAAATCAGGTGACCACTCGTGAAATCCTTTCGCGTTACTGATGTACCTGGTTCATGTAAGTAATTTCAGGCAGGAGTAGGGAAAGGATCGGAATCTTAACACGGCATTGAGATGTTACGCCCCGAGAGATTTTTCTTTCCTAATACATTTTTCTGACTTGCACCATGCTTATCCTCCAGTTCTTGCCACAAAGCAAACAAGGCTCTAGCAGCAGAAGTCTCTTCTGCTCCCTAACTGGAATTCATCACCAGGATGGGTATGCTCATCATGACAGATGACTAGAGGTCCTTTTTAGAGTGTGTGTGAAATGTTCTTCATTAAAAAATAATTCCTGATGTACATGGCGTAAAGCTTGCCTTATCTTTCCTAATTTGGGGTGCCTGCATACCCTTTATTTGCTTTTAACATTTATTTAATATAAACAATTTCCTGGTCTCCGCTGTATTTCTGTGTCAAGGCTGCCTGCTGGCATCAAACACCTGCGTTCGGAGGCTTCGTACTGGTTTCAACTGGCAGCGCTGTCAAGGAGTCAATATTCCGATGCAGTTGCTCACCAGCTGCAGGAGTTGAGCTGTTCTAGGAGTGAGACGACTCCAAGTAGCGAGCGTGTTCGCTAGGATGTCAGCTGTCATGGAGCTGACATAGGAAGATAATTCTTTTCCTCGGTAGAATGTTGTTCCTCTGAGTTGGCAGCACAGAAATGATGATTAGAAGTGACAAAGATCATTAGAACTCGGAGTGCTTTGATAGCCATCTCACCTTGGCGGTTTTTTTTTTTTTTGGTAATAAATTAACTAATCATGACTTTCAGAAGAACAAAAATCCTCCGAAAACCTAAATTAGGGTAACTGTAAGCTTACCTGCTATGGTGCTCCTGAGAACAGCGCTAGCAATAACCTCTATCTGCAGAAAGGTAGAAACTGAATCAAAATATTTTGAATATATTTTAAGAAGTATTTCTGTACTGATCGTCACTCTAGAACTAATTTGTTTCTTTTAGATTATGTGTTTACGGCATTTCAGATGGATGTTGTCTTTTGAGGCGGTGTTAATTCTTGTGCCTTTCAGCTTAAAATTTATTTTGGGTCCATTGAATTATTTTCCTCTGGCTTTTTCGAAGCATCTGTTGTTAATAATGCTGAGCGAAGACTCTGCTTGAGACTCCTTTGACCTGTGTAAAAGTGAATTTGCATTTGGCTCTTTACCCAAATACTTTCTTAGTCCTACCTTTGAACATCTAACTTGTCAACTTCTATGTGCTCAATGATCAGCTTTCTTGAAAACGCCATTTCAAGTTTTAAAATCTTTTCAACTTTGTGCTGAAGATTTAAAAGAACAGGTTTTTCTAATGGACTCTCGAACTTTGCTCTACTGGTAGATCCTAAATGCTGTTTAAGGCTTTTCCTTGTCTGTCAGATCACTCTGGGAGGAACACAGCAGTTATTCAGCTTCTCTAGTGTTTGAAAGCCTTGCAAATGAAAATACTTATTAAAGAAGTGTGATTAGAGAACTTTTTTTTTTATTAAATCTTGATTGTTATTATTCTGGGGTTTGTTGCATGTGGTTTAGACTGCGTGGTTAATTTTGGTAGCTAATAGTTGCGTGATGTCCTGAAAATGATGATGATAACGTGGTAAAAGCACAAAAATGTGTTTACCTTCTCTAAGTTAGCGTAATAAAAACATCCCCTCTCCCTGTAAGCTTTCGTTTTCACAGCACAGAACGATACACCTGGTGGTTTACAAACCACAGGTTGTGTTATCCTCTCGTCCTGGAGATGTCGAGCAAAGGGGAAGCAACGCTTGAAATCACTGAAAGTGAGGACATTGTAAATGGATCCATTAACAGTAGCAAAGCTTCCGAGCAACTGTGACCTTTAGGGAGCGATTGGAGGGAGAAGAAAGTGGAAGGATTCTCTGGGCAGGAACCAGGGACGTTGTGCTAAGTGCAGAGAGGGATGGGGAGGCAAGATGAAGCCGTAGCTTAGTGTGGAGGGTGGAGAGAATCCAAGGAAATGAGAACACGGATCAGAATAGCAGATAACTAGATTAAAAAAACCCGAACAAACAGCAACCTACAAGTCTTTTAAATCTGTGATATTCAATTGAATGCTGTTGGAAAACACGTCGAGGTGATGTTTATGCTTGTTGTGACTAGAGCTGCTGCTGAAGTGACCGCAGGAACATCACAATGGGTTTTCAGCTCTGGGGCAACCTGTTCCAGCCCAGGGCGATGTCTCTGTGTGTGCTGCTTGTGGATGGGCCCAAAGAGAAACTGCAGTGGAATTACTGTGGCCTTCTAACTGAGCTCCCCCCCACTGCAGGCAGCTGCTTTACTGTGCAGAGGCTTGCTATAGAGGCTTTATGGGGTTAGGAAATCACCTGAATTTGGGAGATGACCTGGTTTCTGACTGCAGCAGCTATAAAGAAGCTTCTGTATAGAGAGTTCTGGATTACAAACTGCAATCTGAGGGTTTAGAAGCTTTTCTCTATGTTATTTTCAAGGTAAAAGTATGAAGGATTTATTTCAGGTGTCGGTTCTATAGGTTTTTCCTTCGGGATTACCAAGGTAATAGAGAAAAGCACCTTTATGGTATTTACCAGCCTACAGGGACTATCTCACACTGAGGTAACTGGAGCCTGAAGAGAATTGATTAACTGACGTCTTGACACTGCTTCCTTATGCACCCTGTGGTATTTCTCGGGTCTGATGGCAACAATTTCCA
>WEIS01044483.1:15297-50154 GCA_013389965.1 Todus mexicanus
AAAAGTAAAGGCTGCACCTTCAGGGAGGAGCGAACAGGACAGGTGACCCTAAATTAGCCAGCGAGGGATTCCATATCCATGTAGGTCATATTGGGTACAAAGCTGAGGGATCCTGAGGGTCTCGACCCTTCTCTCTTGGCCCTTTCGCCATTTTGCCCTTTGGCTTTCGTTTCCCTGAGCTCGAGCTGCTCTCTGGGCTTCGGGACTCTTCCTCGCTGGGTTTGGCCTTGGCAGCTTCAGCTTTGCCCTGAGGCCTCCGGCCCCGGTCTCAGCCCCCGGCTCAGGCCTTGGCTGGGCCCCAGGTTCTGGGCCGCATCCCTGACTCCAGCTCCCGGTTCCCGGCTGCTGCTGGGCCCTTCCCCAGCATCAGTGGGGATGGGGACGCATTTACCATCGGGGGGGTTGGGTTCCATACTGGTTTTGTACATGTTTGTATATATTTACTTATTATTGTTATTTCATTTTTTAGTAAAGCTGTTGTAGTTTCCTTTCCTAATCACTAAGTCTCTCTCCTTTATTTCCTTTCTTCCCTTTTTGGGTGGGGAGGGTGAGAGAGCGTTCTGTTGCAGATTTGGGGGGTGCCCTGACCCCAAACCGTGACAAATTGTAAGCCTAAAGGACAGAAAACATGCCATGTTACTCCTGTTAAACTGTCCAATTATTACTGTGTAGTACACTAGAGCATTTTCAGTTTCTTCTCAAAGCATTTTTGGAGGATGAGTCAGTAAAGCAGTTATCTAACGTATCCACTTTGGTTGCGCGTGGAATTCTATATTCTGTTATGTTTAATTGCAGTGTTGCTGGTCTAATACATTGGGATTTTTCTCTTTTCTTTTTTCTTTTTTGTCTGTTGTTACAGGATTCTGCTCAGGAGAGTGTCATTACACGAGATATTCATCGTACATTTCCAGCACATGATTATTTCAAAGATACAGAAGGAGATGGCCAGGAATCTCTATACAAAATCTGTAAGGTACAGTCAGTACTCTGAATTTTCAAGTGTGTTCCAGATTTTCCTATGACTGTATTTTGCCCTTCTAACCCTGTTCTGACCCGGGTCCCTAATCAATAAGATTTTAAAGCTTTATTTAGATTGCATGTGGAGAGGGTAGCGTTTCTGCAGCACTGTATAGCCTGGAGGACTTTTTACAGCCTTGCATTTTCTATGTCCTAAGATGCATATGAGAAGAGCGAGGCTCAAGCTCGCTTCGCTAATGGGCAATTTGACGTTCAGTAGAAGCGTGCTGTAGTAGAACCTTTTCTTCCTCTGCTGGTAGAGAGGTTTGCAGAGGAAGAGAAACCCTCAGAGCAAATCCTTCTATGAGGTTAAGCAAGAATATCTCTAGATAATTAGCTACAGACCAGGTTAGCTGACCTTTCCACAAGTGGTGTATGTGCAGAGCTTTTCACTTGCAGCTTTCAGATCACCTCTGATCAAAGAAAACTCTTGTGGGGTTGTTGGGGGTTTTTTAAGTTTATGGGGAAGTTGAGGTACTAAATGATCAGATTTGTCCAGCCTGTTTAGACAAACTGAGAAAATATCCAGGAGGTTGAATCCTGAAGGTATTAGGTAGTTCTCTGGCTCTCAGTTGCAGATTTTATTGTGTTTCTGGCAGTCCGTTTTCATTGTACATTTTTTTCTACACGTGGAATAAGCCGTTTCCACTTCCCTTCCTTTTCCTTGTGACTCTGTTTCCATATCCAGCTGATTAATAGACAGAAATGATGGAGTTGTCATAACAAGCAGAAAAGAGTGTCCTGCCTTTGGGGTATAATGATCCATATTCCCCTTCTCCAGATAAATTCTGTGGTGATACAGACATCTATTCAAACAATAATTTGGATGCCTGTTAAATGTAGCTGCTTAGGGATACATATATTGAAGTTCGTTGTCGTGAGTGATTCACATTTAAAAAAGAAAAAAAAGGAGCAGAGAGAACTTTAAACCAATTAGATTGATTTCTCACTAATCTTGGAGGGCTCTAGAGGGCTACAAGCAAATGGTTCCTGTGCCAATCTTTGAAAAGAGTAAGTAGGACAATGCAGGTAATTGTGGGCTTGTCAGTTTGATATCATTTAAGTGAAAAATGATGGAATAGCAGTCAGCTTATCGAGAACTAAATGTGAGAAGTATATTATAATGACTGCCTCTGAGTTTACTGAAAATAGATCTTGACAAGCGAATACAAAAAAAATATTAAAAAATATTAAAAACGCAGGCTTCATTGGCAAAGGGAATTTTATTGAAATCCTTTAGGTCGTGTAGTTGACCGTGCCCAAAATATATAAACAGGTTAGAACATGAACAAGGTACACAGTAAGGAATTAAAAACTGGCTGGCTAGCAGGTTCCTGAACACCAGCGCTGAATGAATGTTTCGGACAAGGCGTCATGAGGACCACTTGTTCGTGTGATGTCACCTGAAAGAAAACAGAGAAACCAATTGTGGCACAGGTATCTTGATGACACCAAGAAAAAGGGAATGGTAAATCAGGAGGTGTTGAAGGTTGTATAGATCATAGAATGGTTTGGGTTGGAAGAGACCTTAAAGATCATCTAGTTCCAACCCCTCTGCCATGGGCAGAGAGACCTCCCACTAGAGCAGGTTTCTCAGAGCCCCGTCTAACCTGCGCTTGAACACGGAGTGATGGGGCATCCACAGCTTCCCTGGGCAACCTGTGCCAGTGTCTCACCACTCTTACTGTAAAGAATGTCTTTCTAATATCTAGTCTAAATCTCCCTCTTCCAGCTTAAAGCTGTTTCCCCTCCGCTACAAACTCTGGTGAAAAGCCCTTCACAGCTTTCTTATAGGCCCCCTTCAGGTACTGGAAGGCCGCTATAAGCTCTCCGTGATAGATGAATCTGGTGTAGGAATAGAATGTCCTGGGAGCCTTCCCTGCTCTCAGGGCCTCTTCTGCTCCTCCAGAGAGAGTTGCTGTAGCTGTTGGTCCTCTTTTCTTGAAGGGTCTCGACGAGAGGCCTGTCATTGCGGCCAGGTTGAGCACTGCTTTTCCCATGAAGCATTTGCAGTTGAATGACCTCTGCCACTTTCCGTTGATATGAACACCTTCTGCGCAGCATCTTTTGCAGTCAGCTTTTAATTTAGTGCTCCAAGCAGCTTTGTCTCATCAGCGGCCTTTGTTACTGTGCTATTTTTATGCGTTCTCTATGATTTGTGTATATTTTCAACACCATCAGCCCAAGCACGTCTTTCTGTAAGGTTCCTTGAGTGGCCTCATCTTCATTCTGTGCGTGAGCACTGACTGCTTATTCCTACCTTTAGCTTTCTACCCTTTAAACAGATATTTGAGTGCGTTAAGAGGACCTTCTATGGCAGCTTAGTTCCCTAAAAAGCCTTTGGGAAGGGATCTTGGTGAAGGTTTTCTAAAAATCCTCATAGATGCTTTTGACTGCCTCATTCTTTCCTGTACTTACTGGTTGGAAGGGGGATTTGGGAAGCGTCGCTTCCTGGTAGAACAGCCATATCCAATTTTCAGCATTGAATTATTCATAAGTTTACTGGTTTTAGCCTTGACAGCTTCCACCTACTTGCCAGTACTGAGTTCAGAAGCAACTGCCGGGTAGATTTTTGGGCAGCAGCTTTTCCTTCTCGCGCTGTTTTCTAATCTGGCTGTGGGTCTGTTCTGCAGCTGACCTGGCTATGGGTGGGTCTGACTGGACCTTGAGTTTGTGATTGATGTGGTGAGTTTTAGAGAAAAATTCTTAAAAGCTAATCAATTTGCTGTTAAGCATGTCATTCCATTGGGGGGAAAGAAGAGAATATTCTTCTGTTCAAAGTAATATTGTAGCTGCTTTGTATCACTAGAATAACTTTTACCAGAGAGGCTGTGGGCTCATGCCCTTCTTCTAATAAGAAAGCAAGATATTTGAAGAACAGGATTATTGAGTAAGGCTGGAAAAGGTCTGTCCTCAAGTGGGAGGGCAAAAAGCTGCTGAGCATTTTCTTCATTCCCCACTGAAATGAGAGCTGAGCTGAGCTGTCAGATAAAAAGGAAAACCATTAAAAACTCACTGGCTCATTTTAACGGGCCTGTCAGTTTTAGTTCCATCTCTTAATCTCTTCTTCAGAACAGTAGGAAGTCGGGAAAGATGGAAAACTTACTCGGTTGCAGAACATTTATGTGACAAAGTATCTAAAAATAAACTTTAAGGCTGACAATGGTGATAAGGAATGAAAAGAGCTGCCGATTCTAGATCGGAGATTTCACTTGAGGACATGGTGTAAGCTAGATCGGCGCAGAGCGAATGTCTTTGGCAAATACAGTTCTTTCCCTTGAACACTTTCTGGTTAAATACTATGTGAATTCTAGTTCTATTTCAAGAGCTTGTTCACGGCCTTCCGATGCACAACCGAATAGTACTCCCAACCTACTTTTCCCTGTGTGCATCTGTAGTTACCAGCTCGATGCACCAGGGAATCCAAGCGCTTGGCAGAAGCAGTCCTCACGACAGCTCGGAGCGTTACGCAGTGCAGGATTGAACGAGAGATGGGCTTTCTCTCTTCTTCTGATTCCAGTAACTCCTGTTTTCCAGCAAGCCCTGAGACGTTAATAGCAGGAAGGGGGTTTGTGGCAGGAAAATGAATCGGGTTAGTTAAGGGGGCATTCTTACTGGGCAAACTGGAAAAACAGACAAACCGCTTCCCTGTTTTTCTGGAAGCGGTTGAATTGCTTCTCAGAGATTCAGAGTTGCTGTTAGTGTTTTCCAGTAAAAGCACTATGGATGGGGATGAATCATTTGTAGCATGACATACTTTGTTACTAAAGCCTTGTCTCCTTGGTTGATCACATTTGTAGGTTTTTCCTAATCCCAGTTATACTTGCCTGAAGGTTTTATGCGCAGGATCGGTGTGGTAGCTGCTTTGATGTCAAATGGAACACTCTGGTTCAGTCATCGACCCAGTGCCTGGTTGTTGGTAACCCCCATTAATAAGAGAGACTAAGAAACTGCTTTTCTAGCAAAGCTAATCCTGAGTGGGCTCCAGTATGGGTGGGGGGGCCTTTTTGGCTTCCTTTGCTGTATAATTGAGCTGTGAAGATGTCATTGAGTTGCTTTTCCGTGATGGGTCGCTTCTTTATTGTTATAAGCTGCGAATGATGGATTGCTCTTTGGCTCAGCCTTCAGCACGGCAGAGCTGCCGCCTGGTGCTGTCCTGAAAGCTGATGGTTCCTCCTTTTTTTTTTCTTTTTTTTTTTTTTTTCATTTTAATTCAATACTTTTCCCTCCGGGGNATTTCCATTTCATCGCAGCGTCTTCTTTCAGAT
This sequence comes from Todus mexicanus, assembly GCA_013389965.1. Lineage (NCBI taxonomy): Eukaryota > Metazoa > Chordata > Aves > Coraciiformes > Todidae > Todus > Todus mexicanus. The sequence goes on from WEIS01044483.1 coordinate 20,583, forward strand.
GATCAGTTCTCCCCAGCACGCACGTATTCTTCCACACTTTACAATCCTTAATATCTCCACAGATTTACAAATGGGATGTTTCGGTACTCGTCCAGTTTATTTGTCAGAGAGCAGATCTCTTTCTTCCCTCTAAGAGCCTACTTGCCAATTTTAGAATAAACAGACAGACATAAACAGAATCAGCAAAGAATTATTTTTCATCTATTTTTAGCTGTTTATTTTCTTTGCTCCTGGGTTGAAGAGCAATTTTCGTAAATATTGTTGTCTTGTTTCACGCAAAGGATTTTAAATGTTATCTTGTCTTCTCCATTTACATATTAATAAGGTTCCTTCTCCGCATCTGTGCTCAGCAAGGCAGCAGCAGCACTGCTCTTGCATGTGAGCTTTCTACTGAGACTGTACCGAGGGAAAAGGTCAGGATTGTGAATCTTGGATGCTGGAAGGAGAATAATGGCTTTAGTATGTACGTTCGGAGGCCTGCCTGCATAAATATGAAGATTTCTTCATTCTCTCGGCCCTTTTAGCTCTGGAGGAGGCATATTGTGTAACATACACATGCTTCTGCCTGATACTCAAAAAATGAGTAACTAATTTCTAAAAATACGTTTTCAGTTACCACAGAAATTCCTTGTTATAATGTGCTACATCCTAAATGCTGCAGTCCGAGGAATATTAATACCTTCAGACGGTTAGCCTTACAATAAATTTAGGTGTGGAGTTTTAAATTATACTGTCACTAAAAGCATTCAGCGACCGAGCTTGTCATAAAATACCTTGTCGCGTGAGAAGTCTGCATCAAAGCATGGATGTTTTCTCAAGCCGGTCTGTTTTTCAGACGCCATGTAAGTCTGTTCCCTGTATTTACATGGACTAAGCACAGAGCTGGGGCTGTGTCAGACACAGAGTAGATTCCCTAAATCATTTCTGTCTTCTTGGTAGTGACACAGAGGTAAGTCATGGCAGCAAACCAAGCTTATCATCCTCCCGAGGAAAACTTGCATTCAATTCCTATTATATTTCACTTTTTCCTGTGTTATCTCGTCTGGCTGTTAACGAGCAGCGTGCCGGTCACTTTTCCAGAGCGGGGAAGTTTTCCTGCACCAGGAAACATCATCACTGACTAGAGAGATGCCGTCACTGCCAACAAGAGATGGAGATGGGGAGAGCCTTCCGCTCTGCATTGCTGTGCAATGTAGAGGTGGGGGGAGTGAAAGCTCTGGAAATGGAAGACCTTTGTAGGAGGCAGACACTAGACAATTATTTCTCATGAGCTCTCTTTAGTTTCTAATGCAGTTGTCACGTTTAGTTTGTAGTGCCACTGAGTTACTGTAGTGAAGGCAGCATGCTTGTAAGCTGAGATTTCATGGGCAGTGGTTTGTATTTTGTTGTTTTAAGTGTATTGGAACTTCCATGCTTAGGAGGATACAGAATGATGAAAACGATCTATCATTTCATTCTGGAATTTGAGATGTACTCTCTGCTCTTTATTTTTTAAAACTGCTGGGACTCATGCACGGTAGTTGCAGAAACCCCAAAACTGAGGATCTAAAACTTTATTCAGATCAGCAACCTTTCCATTCATCTTTTAAATCATAGAATCATTTAGGTTGGAAAAGACTTTTAAGATCGTCAAGTCCAACCATTTACCCTACTCTACCAAGTCCACCACTAAGCCATGTCCCTGAGCACCACATCTACACAGGTTTTAAACACCTCCAGGGATGGGGACTCAACCACCTCCCTGGGCAGGCTCTGCCAATGCCTGACAATCTTTTCCATGGAAAAAAAAAATCAGTGAAAACATTTTTTTACTTGGAATTTTTGTGCCTGTAGAAGAGATTACTTACTTTAGAGAAGGATATCTCTCCATCTGAGGATTCTTCTTTCACTTTCCCAACACGCAGGCAGTTCTTTATCATATGGACTTTATGTGAGGAGACGCTGTTGCTTCCCAAGTATTCGCTTTCGAGTGATGTTGTACTAATAACAGCATCGTAGTTCTTCTCTTCAGAAGACGGATAACTGTTAAAGAGACATTTTAATTCTAGGAGTGAGATCTTCATTTAGTTAAAACGAATGAAAGTGAGCGTCAAGTGAGAATCTTCATTAACTCCGACTGATGAGACAGAGAATATTTCAAATCTCAGTTAACTGGAGTGTTGTGATTGGAGATTCCCCAAGAGTTTAAGAAAATAACTTAAAAGACGGCAACATTGTCATAGGTTGTCATGGGGAAAATCCCATTCTCTTGAAATTGCAAAGTTACAATGACTGCAGTCACAAGTGTGCCTTTGAGATTTGGCTTTGTTTTCGTATTTCATGTGGAAAGACAAAGTTAGTGCTCCTCAGTCCCTTAGAAATGGCAAATCTTAAATAATTAATCTTAGATCTTCTGTTAATAACACAATATTACAATGGTATCTGTAAGCAGCATCGTTATTTGTGAGGCTATTTTGGTTAATTACATCATATTTCAGCAATTTCAAGTCCCATAGGTTACTTAAAGCTAGAAAAGTATAATCGGAAGTGTAATGTCCGTAAAGCTTCCGAAATCTCTTTGCTTTGGGCAAATACAGTGAAATCATGTAGATTTTAGAGACTTCATTAAAACATCAATCTTCAGTTGCTAGGATTATGATGCTTTGACTTAACAGCAGAATCTCTGTCGGTTTGATCTCATCCTCATGCAGAACTGAAGTGAATATCCAAGCATCTGATAAGACATGCTTGTGAAGATCAGATTTGGGGGAAGAAACTAGTGGAAATGAATTCCAAGAAGCGAGCAGATCAAGCAGTTAGTTTTGATTTTTTTCGTAGCTGTTGGTTGCTTCAGAGATTTCTTAGTGAAAAATCCCTTTACTGGGCCGTTTCTCTTAAGATATCTTCCGTATATCTGTGTCCACTCATTAAAATATTGAAATATGTTTTTTAAACCAGATTATCCACTGCTTATATAATTTATAGTTCCGTGGGTCGCTTCCTTTTACAAACATTTGAAATGTCATTTCTTCTTTTGATTTAATCAGCCAATTAATGATTTACCAGTTTTACTTCCCTCCCAAGCTTTTTGGACAAATGGCTGGTTTTAATAATTTTTTCGTATTTTTATTCCTTTTAATTTGTCATCTCTTCTGGTATTCAGTTGGAGACAAATCCTTCGACACATCCGCTCTTAAATTGGTTCCAGCAGGTTGACAACCTCTGTGATTCATCTGTAATAAAACAGACACAAAGAAAAAGTTCATGTGGATTTTCTGCCATAGTTTAAATACAACTTTTCAACCTTGATCATATATTTTCCGAGTAGAGACTTTCTTTGCCTTCCTGCTCTGGATGTTTGAAAAAACCCATTTATTACGGATTTTTATGTGCTTAGGAAGTTGATTATGAGAACATTTCTTGGTCTTCCTTCATATTTTTATATTTAACATGGGGAGTGAGGATTTTTTTGCACCCTCCCCTTTTTCTCTCTTTTGCCAGAATTTCAGCTGCTTTTGCAGTATCCTTTTATTTCTGGGAACTTTCTTTACTTTTTAATCTGTCAGGTTTGGTTTGTTGTTCTTTTTTTCACGTGTGTTGATTTTCGATAGTTATTTTAAAACTTCTTTAGATTCATTGATTACTGTTTTCAGCCAAATTTTAGCTATTGTGTTAATAATGCCTGGGTTTTTTTTAAATTTATATAAAAGAATTGTTCTATAATATAAAGAAACCATAAATCACATTTATTATTTGTAATTTCGCATATCTGTTTCTAAGCAGGGATGGCCTTTCAGAAGCAGAAATAATGCATCTCTTAGGAATGCTACAGAAATAAAATATTCAGACACCCATAAACTGGTCGATTTGGGGAACAAATAGGTAAAGACTCACGATGGTTTACCAGGGGACGGTTCTGATTAGTCACATGCAATATTAATTTCCGTGTTGAAGGTGATTTCTGTTAATTCAGTGCGTAGTAACTAAAGAGTAATTTTAAATTAGCTTCTTTCAAGAGAGTTTAGTTAACTTTTCCCTTTGTTTCCAATTTAAGGGCTTGTGTTTGCTCTTTCACACTTCTGGAGTTACTGGTTTATATTTTACTTTCGTGGGTAGAACTGGTTTGAATTAGTAGAGCAGATTGTAATGCTTCATTCATTATTTTTTTTCCCCAGTAATTTTTGTGACTAGTTTTTTTGTACTTGTTTGGCCACAGAAACTGGGCGATGGTTTGGGTTTATTTTCACTCAGGTTCTGTGTAATCCCATTTACCGTACTTGGAAAGAGAATGATCAGCAATATAGACAAATGGCAAAGAGCTGCAAGTCACAAAGCTACAGATGCATTAGGAAATGTCTGGATGAGTTGTTTATAAACAGTGACCTTTAAGGGAATGCTCAGGTTATATTCTTTGCAGAGATCTTCTCTTCTGGAATCATTACAGAATTCCTCATAAACATTTCTTTCTTTGTATTTGCCCGTCAGAATAAAAAGGAAAAGGTGGTTTCAAGACTTGAAATATATTTGGGGTTCCATTTCAATGTGTCTGGCAGAAATTGTTTGCAATTGTAGAATCACAAAATTGTCCTTGTTGGACGATATCTTCAAGATCATCAAGTCCACCCGTTCCCCCAGCACTGCCAGGGCACCACTGCCCCGTGTCCCTCAGCACCACATCTCCACGGCTTGGAAACCCCTCCAGGGATCAGGGGGACTCCACCCCTGCCCTGGGCAGCCTGGGACAGGCCTGGGCAACCCTTCACAGCGGGGAAGAAATTGTTCCTCAGCTCCAACCTAAACCTGCCCTGGGGCAACTTGAGGCCGTTTTCTCTTGTCCTGTCACTTGTTCCTTGGGAGAAGAGCCTGACACCACCCCCTCCCCACCCCGGCTCCAACCTCCTTTCAGGGAGTTGTGGAGAGCCAGAAGGTCTCCCCTGAGCCTCCTTTGCTCCAGGCTCAACACCCCCAGGTCCCTCAGCCGCTCCTCCCCAGCCTCCTGCTCTAGACCCTTCTCCAACTCCGTTGCCCTTCTCTGGACACGCTCCAGCCCCTCTAGGTCCTTCTTGGAGTGAGGAGCCCAAACCTGACCCCAGGATTCAAGCCCTAGTCCTGCTGACCATGCTATTTCTGACACAAGCCAGGATGCTGGTGGCCTTCTTGGCCCCCTGGGCGCTGGCTGGCTCATCTCCAGCCGCCTGTTGACCAACCCCCGCAGGTCGTTTCCTGATGGGCAGTTTCCAGCCACTCTTTCCCCAGCCTGGAGTGTTGCAGAAGGTTGGTGTGAGCCAAGGGTAGGACCCAGCACGGTGTTAACAATTCTGTTAATTAGCAGTTCTTTTAATACTGTTGGTTGGAAACGAGTCCCGTCTCTTTTGCAGTCACTGTTCTTACCTTTTGGAGAGGCAGTGTAGCCCACTTTGAAATGCTGCCCAGTACACCCCGGCTCCCCATCATACCTGACCTGTCTGTTCACAGGCTCTCTGTGCTTCCAGTCAGTGAATCTGCAAACTTCATTTCATTCAAGACTTAAAATAAGAAGATAAGCACAGTGTTCCTGTTGGAAACGCTCTCGTCTGTAAACAGTCTCGGAGGCGGTGTGGGGGCAAAGTGAATTTTCTGATTCATGTGGCTTGTTCCTCCCCGTAGCTCTGACCTTGGGCTTCTGTTTTCCCCGGCTGCAACCTTAGTACCGCGCTTCTTCTCGCAAGGTCTCTTTCTCTCCAATGTCAATCCTCCTGCTGCTGCTGCTTATAATTTCTCAAGTTTCCTCAAATTCTTAACATTCTCTGACATCTCTTGAGGAACAGTATCTGTCTTCTTGTCTCGGCAATGCAAGGCGGAAGGAAAGGTTGGTTATTTTAGTTCTGTTGTTTTAAGGCTAAGGAAAAAGTCGTATGTCAGTCACACCAGAGGGAAATGAGACTTGTTTCGTTCATCAGCATAACAAGGGCATGGAAAAACTGTTTCTGATGAACTTTTCAGGCTAGAGTGGTTTCTGGTGGTTTTCTACCTCCCGGCTTCAGGTCCTGCACTTCTGCAATGTCAGAAGTTGTTTTCCCAGAAAGAATCATGGAATCATTAAGGTTGGAAATGACCTTCACGATCATCAAGTCCAAACCATCTACTAAGCGTTATCATAATCATTAAACTGTGTCCTAGGGTGCCCCATCTACACGGTTTTTGAGCACCTCCAGGGATGGTGACTCCACCCCCTCCCTGGGCAGCCTGTTCCAACATCTCACCACTCTTTCAGTAAAGTATTTTTTCCTGATATAAAGAAGCACTTTCCCCACAACACTGGTTGGACTTGATGATCTTGAAGGTCTTCTGCAACCGTAGGGATTCTGTGGGCACAAACTAACCCGTTTTATATCTCGTATTTGTTATATTGTTAAGGTTGTACCATTACTGGCCTTGGCAGAATTATCCTTGACTTAAGTGAAGGCAAATTGTACCCAACTCTCTTCATGTGCTTTGAAAAATAAAAATAAAAATGTACAAATACGGCATCTGTGCAAGGTTGAGGGTGACCTGTAGATGTTCTCTCAGGTGCCCTTAAAGCCTCTGCAGGAATGGTTACACTTTTCCTCACTGTAGTCTTTTATCCTGTTGTCACGGTTTGGGGTCAGGGCACCCCCCNTGATGTCACTGCTAGAAGCAGACTCTGTCTGGTAAACATGCTGCTAACTTCAGGCAGACCTAGCTGAAAAGTAAAAATCCTAGAACGGAATTGTTCTGTTCTAACCCAAACCAGGACACCTGTGTATTATTGTGTGTCCTGAAGAGCTCATTGATTGTAGCACCTTTGCTAATGCCTGCATGTGTTTGATAGAAATATGCTAAATATATGTTATATATCATATAAATATATGTTGATTTGTGTTTTTTCCAGGCATACTCTGTCTACGATGAAGACATCGGCTATTGCCAGGGACAGTCTTTCCTCGCAGCTGTGCTTCTCCTCCATGTGAGTCTATTGCCTAATGGAAGCTTTGCGCTTCAAAACCAGATCAGCTTGAAGAATCAGTAGCGCTGTAACGTGCTGTTTGACAGGAATTTGCTGGCATTTTATTTGTCTGTATTCATTTTCCTCTTGTTGCTTTTTTGGCAAATGGTGACTAATGGCTTCTGTCTTTATGAATGTAGATTCCCTTTTTCGAGGACAAATCCATTAAATTGTCAAGTGCTTCTGTGTCAAAACATGAAACTGATTTGGTACATACTAATATTTTCTTTTAATTTAGTTGTCATGTAGGTGAACTCCCTTTGTGTTTGTTGGGAATTTACCTGTGGGAGATATTCTCAGAGTAGCTAACCAGAGCAAGCAGGCTCATTAGTTTTCATTGCGATTTTCTATCCTAGGGACATGTTTTAATATTATTTTTTTTTGAGTGAAAGTTGAATTTTAACCTCGATATTTTAGCCTGCAACCAAAAACTGTACAAACTTTGATCTGTTGCTTCCTATTTATACATGACCTTGTATGCATAGATAGAGAAATACACCATTTTTATATTTGCACGATGCTTTAAATTTGATGCATCAGTGGAAAAGCAGCAGATCGAAGTAGTGTGGGTATCGTAAAGAATATCTGAATAAACCACCCCAAACCCTAACGACTCTTACTCAGGCTCTTGCTTGCTTTTTCTGTCAGGCTTTAATTAATAAATGCTTAGGCGTGGTTGAAATGCGTTTCAGACTGTGGTTTTTGAGTGAGCTCTTGGTGCTCTGTATGTTACAGTTACACTTCCTAAGGCATCCAGAACTTAAATTTAGCTGAATTTCAGTTGCAGTTCCTGGTGAGCTCTATGACTCCTTGCAGACTTGAGGAGCATGATGCACACTGACAGTGTTACAGAGAAGCTCGAGATTCTTTAAGGATAAACCTGAATTAGTCACATTATTGCAATCCCACATATACTGCAGATTAGCTTATCTAACCCTTCTTTTGCAATTAAATTACTCCGAGAAGGATTTTTAAGTTCCGCTGAAAGAAGCAGCCTTTTTCAATGCTGGAGGTGTTTAGAAGGGTGTGGGTGTCACATTCTTAGCGTTTGACTAATGTTCCAGCTCCTCTGGCTGAGTTGTACTGTCATTCCTGCAGAGAATCACCTCCGCTTCCAGTGCTGCTGGAGGTAGGAGAAATTGCCCCATATGCAGGGAATACTAAATGGCAATTACACTCATTTTAATATGCCCTTTATTAACGTTTGCTTTTGTAATGGGATATTAAACTGAAATAATCAGAGACGAGGGGAAGGGAAGCAGTCTCAATGAGCTCATGTAAGGTGGGAGCTTCCCAGGATGTCCTCACACTCTCTTTTTTCTCACATTCTGCAACCAATCAGTAAGCTGTGACTGCTTGTAAGACCCTCTCTGACTCTTCTATCTTTGCATGGATTTCTCGATCCCTTCCTTGACCTTTTTTTTTCTGGGACAGGGTATCCTTTCTCTTCAGTGTAGATACCTTTCAAGGATGGGTGGGTACCCTGAACCTCCATCCTGGATTTTTTGTGATTTTTTGCTGCTTTAATGAAATTCCCATCAAAGGTGAGCAGTTAACTTTGAATCACAGGGGGACAGCGTTGCCGACTCTAACCATTTTACTGCAAGGCTCGCAATATTTGACTTCTTTTTTCTTGTTGTCTGCTTCGTTTTGAGTCATTGCTGTGTGAAATACCAACATCTCATTTTAAAAAATGGTAAATTTCCTACTTTTGTGATTCTAAAGAAAATAATAGAATCATTCAGGTTGAAATGACCTTCAAGACCATCAAGTCCAACCATCTGCTAAACATTATCATAACCGTTAAACCGTGTCCTGGAGCCCCATCCACCTACGTTTTTAGAGCACTTCCAGGGATGGTGATTCCACCTCCTCCCTGGGCAGGGAGGGGCAAATATCTAAATGCTAAAAATCAGAATGGAAATGCCAGAAATAGTTGTTTTGTTTAAAATTAAGCAAGAAATGAAAACTTACAGTAAGATTTTGAATTCTTGGGGTTGGTAATATTGAAGAACCTCTGTGCAGTGAGAGTGAGGATTCGATGGCCTCTGACTGTAACCAGCTTTGGCTTAGTACTTACCTCTGTTCCCACTCCCTCTCCCTGTCTGAGGGGAGCAATGATTGTCAATGCACGTGATTGAGCATGCAAGGTAGGTCTGCTTCTGCATGAGCAGCTGTCATTTCATTCAAAATAATTGTTACTTTATTGAAAGAAAACACCCTGAAATTTGCATTCACCTCATTACAGAGCAGATTTGAGCCTTTTGGTCAGGATAAAACTATTTCTTCCCTTTACTTTATCTGCAGCTTTGATCTGCTGTCAGCGGCTATCATTCCAGCCAGATAAAAATGTGGTAAAGAGCTTTGAGTAATTCCGAAGAGCTTGTCCTAGGTGAATCTAGCCCAGGCAGGTAGCTAGCAGCTGATCTGGCAGGTCTTTATGCTAACTAGTTACTGTTCAATGTGATGGCTGAGAATGAAAAGGAAAGTGTCTGCCCATGGCCCTGGAGAGAGGCTGTCATCATAGGCAGGTGGTAAAAGATGAAACCCTGGAGGTAAATACCAAGAGACTCAAATTCTCTTTGAAGGAAATCCGGCGCTTTTATCCCGTGCTGATATTTGATAAGGAGTTGGCAAGAGACTGAATGAGTGAATATACTGAAAGGTCAAGAGTTGTCATTCTCGATACTCAGTAATTGATTTTGTTTGTTACAATCTGGTGCCTGCAAAAGAAAGGGGGGTGGTGATGTGATTGACAACCTGATTTGGGGTCTGCAGTGGCTCCGCTTGTGCCCGTCTTGTTGCTGTGTTACCTGAAGGCGTGGGGCAAGTGGGGGAGATGTCCTCTCAGTGGAGATCCCATGGCACAGGGCTTCCCACAAGTTCGGCATTCAGTGACCTTAAGCCAACAAATGTAACTTCAGAGTTGCTTACATAGGTTGGCTTTTTGTACTGCCTCTGAAAACTCTGCTGGATGAGAAATTCTGGTCAGAATGAAATAGTGATTATAGAGATAGGGCTTCTGAAAAATCACAGTTTTAATAGATGGGATTAGCCCATCTAAGCTCACAAGTAAGTTCTGAAGGCAGAATCTGTAATTTCCTTATTCATCGTGGAAACCTGACTTCAGAGGGTTTGGCGTCCAGGGATTTGGATGAAAGCAGATAAGCATTATTCTCCTAAGCATTGGGTAGTTCTCCTGAATTCTTGCCTTTTAACCAAGACTCTCTCAGTAGAAATCACTGTCACGAGCTGTCTTTTATTTTTATTTTTTTTTCTTTTAAATTGTTGTTCTGTAGCTGAGCGTTGTGTACTGGTTGTACCTGTTTGGCAGAAAGAACGCCGATGACAGCTCTGCTGCTGTAGGGAGGTAGACTTATATGAACCCACCACATGATCCCACGTTTTTTTCAGAGAAGGTCTTACAGAGCCAAATCAAGGTGCTCATCAAGGAGAAGAGTCGCCTTGAGGTTTTAGATGCTTAATTCTACATTCTAAGAGTGCTTTGCTGAAAATCTTAATATATCCCTGATTCTTAATCTGTCAGGCATAAGTGTCTGTATTTGTGTAAGGTGTTTCCAGCCTCAGCTTGCTTTTTAAACTGGTATTTGTGTGTTTTTCCAAACAGATGCCGGAGGAGCAGGCATTCTGTGTGTTTGTGAAAATAATGTATGACTACGGCTTGAGGGACCTCTACAGAAATAACTTTGAAGATCTCCATTGCAAATTCTTCCAGCTGGAGAAGCTAATGCAGGTGGGGCCAGGGTACCAAATGCTTCTGCTTTCATAACTGGAAATACTCTTGTGAAGAAGGGATTAATACTTTGCTTCCAAAAGCTACTGGACAGCAAAATCCCCCTCCTTTTAGAGGTGGGGTAGAACTAAAGCAGGAAAGCTTAAAATCTAGATCCAGACATTTTGAATCAGTTTGATTCCGATTTTATTGTGTCTTTCCTGTACCAATCTTGGTGCTCATGTTTGTATCCAAGCAGAGCAGGTATCTGTTTTGTTTTCTCTCTCTGCTTTCTCTCTCCCCCCATATCGTGACATTGCTTGGAGAGAATACCTCTGTTCTATTAAGGCCAGAGTATCTTCTGGACTGCCACCACCAGTGTCCTACTTTCTGTGAATTATGCTGGTGGTTAAAAGGTCGGACAAATCAGGGCATCCTGATGCTTATGAAATACGAATCAAGTGTAGGTCATTTTGCAGGTTTTACTGTATTTTCAATACCTTGTTCTTTTTTTTTTTTCCAATGGAATTATTTCATAGGCACAGCAATTTAACATAAATAAGTGACTTTGTTTTTCTGACTAATAAGGAGTTATTAACAGTTCATTAAGCTTCAGCCTGTGCTTCTGCTCATGTAGTGAAAGCTGGTTGCTGCAGTCAGTTGTCGTAGGTGACTATATACGTATTTACAACTCTGTTAATCATAGAATCATAGAATTGTGTTGGTTGGAAGGGACCTTTAACATCAGTGAGTCCAGCCGTTAACCCAATAAAACCGATCACAGTTACAGAATCACAGAATTAACAAGGTTGGAAAAGACCATAGAGATCATCAAGTCCAACCTGTAACCTACTACCTAGCCTATCACCAACCTATTACCCAATATTATCTCATAATCTAAATCTAAATCTAAATCTTGTCCCTGAGTACATCATCCAACCTCTTCTTGAACACCTCTAATGATGGTGACTCCACCACCTCCCTGGGTAGCCTATTCCAATGGGGAATTAAAAAATTCCAGTTAATTTAAATGACCTTTTTTTCAGGTGTCAGATGGTGCGTATTTCCCACTCGATGGAGTAGAATTGCCTACTAATTCATGTGATGTTTTGGCCTATGGTATTCTCAATAGTTGCAAATGTTAACAAAGATTTTTACTTTATGAACTGAATATGGATATAGCATTGGCGTACAGTAGGGTGATCGGTGCTTCTTTTGTGTTGCTTCTATATGCTCCTAGTTGTTAAGAAATACCTGGTGGAGTTTATTGCTTTCAAGCTCTGCAAGGTGAGCTCTGTGTTCTAGTACTCATTGATTTTTATAGCAGAAACATTTATAGTGAGACACAGCAAAGGGATAACTTAAAAATATACTGTCCCTGCCGTAGATTTCAGAATTGCTCTAACTTTGGACTGTTGAAGATTTTGTAATTCCTCAGTATCATCCCAATACGTTATTTGATACGGTGATAGACTACACAGTGGATATCTTACTAAAAACTGTAGCTGTGGGCACTGAAATTTCTGAGGAAACCTGTTGCCATTGTTCGAAAAAAACCCAGGATTTCGCTTTGTTGTGTTTTTCAGTGTTAAGCAACCTGGTAGTTACTACAAGCGTGGATGAAGAACTCGGATTAATGCGTAATACTGAAGCATTTGTTTTTTCCTTTACTCTAGGAGCAGTTACCGGACTTGCACAGCCATTTCTCAGACCTCAATTTGGAAGCTCATATGTATGCATCCCAGTGGTTCCTCACTCTCTTTACTGCCAAGTTTCCACTCTGCATGGTCTTCCACATCATTGACTTACTACTTTGTGAGGTAAAACCCCCTTGAATCAGAAAGCCTGTCCTCCACTCCGCAAATGTTTCTTCTTTTCTTGTTTCATTTGGTTGGAGTCATTTGCTGTTTAATTTCCAAATGTGAGTAACTAAATTATGTAGAAACCGTGGTTATATTGAAGAGAAGATGTTCAGTGAAACGCTGGTTGGGTTTTAAAATTGAATCTGTGGGTTGCCTCGTTCTTTGCTAAGGGATCTAATTAAGAATATCTGATGCACACATCTGTTCTTCATTTAATTTGTTAAATAATTTATTCCAAGTTAGGAATTCGAAGTTCTTGAAGATACCTAGTAGTAAAAGCCTCGCAAGCTTGTAGAGGGAAAGTAACATGTTACTCCAGATACAAAATGGTACGTGTCTGGATTATAGATATATCTGCTTTTCCTTTCGAGAAAATCAGATAGAGTGGATTGATAGTCCAAAATGGTTGTTTGGTAAAATACTAGTACTTCCTTTTGTCACCTGCAAGTCAGGGCATCTGTGGAATAAAACCTGCTTTTGAACCTGCCACTGATTTACTCTCTGATTTAAATGGCTCACAAACATTAAAAAATAAATAGATAAAATAATAGATAATTTTAAATGCAAAGGGCTTCATGAGTATGAAGCACTGTTGACTCAAGTTCATTCCATTTGTTTTTATTGTCAAGCGTTTTACTTGCAAATTTTCAGGCTTGCCGTACATGCCTTGGTAACATTCATTCTTAAACAAATATAGTCCACCACCCATAACTCTTTTTTTTTTTTTCCTGGAGTATCGCTTCTTCTGCATGTTGGTACTCGATTGTCAAAAAGAGGTAGGTTAATAATGCCAGGTATCCAGGTGGGTGCGAGAAGTAGTACTGGTGACGCGATTTCGCATTTTCATACAAATATCTGAGCTCTGTTTCTTTGACAATATCTTGGTTATTTTAAGTTAGTAAATAGAGAAAGCAGAAAGGCTGCTCGTTTTTCTGCTTTTTCTCCTCTTCTTTCGTCGTGCAGTAGAGGAATCTCTTGATCACTTTTGAACTGTTAGTGAAGTTAATTTTCAGAACGAGCGTCTGGTGTGGATTTAATCGTTTCCATTTCGGTTTATTGCTTCATTCTGATCTTGATGTAGAACTGTGCTCAGAAACGACCGTTTGAAGAGACGGTTTGTCAAGAAGGACAGAGCGTCATTTCGTAGTGGTGATTATTGTGATAGCAGTGTCCTGTCCGAAGCTCCCGCGCTTCTCATTATGTTAAACCTGATGACAAAATATGCTGAACAAGGTTTTCTTGTCATGGTTAATACAGATTTAATGTGTAGAATGAGGAAAGCGACATCTCTTCAAGCATTTGCATTCATCTCACAGCTGGCAGTGTTTATCTCGGTGTGTCTGAAGGAAAGAAGGTGAAAGAATCCAAGGAGAAAGTGAGAGCGTGCAGCGCTACAGTCTGGAGAGGAAGGGAAATTTCTTAGCATTTTTGGAGGGTAATCGCAGCAAGCTGAAGGAGCCCCTTTTACAACAGCTAAAAATAAACCAGAAATGGCAAGAAAAATGGATTTTAAGTGAGAAGATCCATACAGACATCTTGAGAAACAGTGGGACAGTGTGTGGACAACACGTGTAGGTATTCAGAAAACTGCTCCTGAGGTTCATGAGCCAAGCAGTCTAAAGTAACAGGCACTTCTGGGAAGAGGGTAGATTAAAATCATACTAAAATAAAAATCCCCTTGGCCCTCATTGTAGAAGGAAAGGAAAATCTGAAGGCATACGGCCCTAGACAGAATAAGAAGAAGCCCTTAACGGAGGGCTGAAGTCATATTGGGAAGCTGTCTGTCTAGTCAGCCTCCAGAAGGAGAAATGGAACAGTCAAAGAATAATTGTTGTCAGCATTAAATTGTTCTTAGCTTTATCTCTGAACAAACAGCACACCTATAATTCTGGCAACTGGAAGGAGAAAAAACAGTTGCAGCTGTTAACAGTGGAACATATTCTTCTGCTAAAAAAGAAAAAGCAACCCAAACCCAACCTCAAAAAAATCAAGAAGCCTTTGAAGTGAACTGTCTCATGTTTTTAAAAACGAGCTTCAGCCTTCTCATTAATTTGTCATAGGTACAGATGCATTTTCTTTAGCCTTTGACTTCCTTCCTGACTGTGCTTTCTCCACATCCCTGTCCCGTCTGTCGTTGACAAGATGTTTATATCCTATGCAACTTTTCTATGGAAGCAAAGTATTAGGGGAAGAAAAGCTATTGCTGAATGGATGCTGCCAACATGTTGTTCTGAGGGAACTTCTCTGGTCCCTGTGAAAAGCTTTGACTTATGGATGAACAATTTGTGTCAGCCAAGAGTTTTTGTATGGGGTTGTTTTATTGAAATTAAAATCTGGGGCTTGCTTTGGCCTCTGTGTTACTCGGTTCTTTAATCCTGTTATCTTCCCAGGACCTTTTGTTCGTTTTTAAGTTGTCTCCAGGTTGTTGAGAGTGTGATTCAACCCCCAAATGACCTCCCTTTCCAGTGGCCTTAGTAAATTGCCTCTAATAACTCTGGGGCAGAATCTGTCAGTCACCCTCACCTAGAAATGAAATATTTTGGAATTCTTGGTCGTTCCTATGACAGAAGCTTGAAGAAGATGTTGGGCTTGCAGGCAGGTACTCCACCGGGCTGTGGTCCGTGTTACAAGGCTTGATACTTTTGACTGCCTGTAATAAAAACACAAACCTCTTGATCCAGTTAAAAGTATTTGTGTGGTTACAGCAAATTGCATGGTTTTGAGCCTGGCCACGAAGATAAATTTTAACTTGTCGGCATCAGCTGAAGATCTTTCTACAGCGTTCCTTTTAGCTGCCTGTTTCAACTGCCTCGTTTGGCGCTTCCCCTTTTGCTATTTCTGTTTACCTTGGCGAACAACTTTGTTGATGAAATTCAGAGTTGTATTTGGACTTGTCAGTCTTATCTATCAATACGACATGATGCTATTGAGCACTTTGTGAGCCTGCTCTGCTTGGCTGTCTCTTTTCGTTCCATTTTTCAAGTCTTTGTTGGAAGTCACGTTCAAAAATAGCGGCTTGTCTAGAGCAAACCACACGGGGCTTAGGTGTGGCTGTCCCCGGTGCAACGATTGCACCTGGGTTATACTATACGATATCAAAGAGCTGAGGTTTTAACTTCATGTTGCCTTTTTAAATGTCCGACTTCAAATGAAAATCTGTGTTTTAAAAGCAGTAAAGTGACCTTAACATTAGGCATTTAGAAGAGAAAAAACCCGAGCCAGTTGGCAGTTTACACGAATTTTTAAAAATTTTCAATGTTTTTTCCACCTAAAAAAGAAAATGCTTTAACCAGTTGTGATACATGCAGGACTGCCAAAAATAAAGGAGGTTCAGAGCTCATGCTGTCATTCCATTATTAACCTAGAATCCTGAGGCGCTCTTGGTAACCTTCATTTTAAGTCAATCGGGCTATTCTTGTGTGTTGTTCTTGGGGATATAGAATCCTTTAAGGATTGTGCTTGCACCCTTTGAAGGACTCTGTAAATACATGCTGCCTTTTCTGGGCTGGTTCAGATGTTTGTGTATTATAGTGCCGGTAATTACATAGTCTTGTTACAAAAATTAATGGTTTGACTACTAAGCTGTCGTTCCGTGATCAGGACTGAATAGGAAGGGATGCAACTGATTATTGATTTTGACTGCGAAGTAGTTGAATGTTTTCTAATATACCTGATAACAAAAAGATGAAACTACCTTTCATGGGACCACAGAGCAGCACAGTGGAAGAAGTGGGAATTAAAAGATAGGCAGCGCCATTCCTTGGCCTTTGTTTATCAACTTCCAGAACACTGTATAAAATAACTTTTATAACCAGTTTTGAGAAACTCCGGTGCTGAAGACTTATGGGTGCTTTTAAAAATCTGTTGAAATGCGAATCATAGAATCACAGAATGGTTTGGGTTGGAAGGGACCATAAAGATCATCTCGTTCCAACCCCCTTGCAATGGGCAGGGGCAACTCCCACTAGAGCAGGTTGCTCAGAGCCCCATCCAGCCTGGATTTGAACACATCCAGGGATGGAGCATCCACAGCTTCCTTGGGCAACCCGGGCCAGTGTCTCGCCTCCCTCAGAGTGAAGAGTTCCCTTCTTATTTCCAGTCTAAATCTCCCCTCTTCCAGCTTGAAGCCATTACCCCTCATCCTATCACTACAAGCCCTTGTAAACAGGTCCTCCCCAGCTTTCTTGTAGGCCCCTTCACGTACTGGAAGGTTGCTATTAGGTCTTCCCTGGAGCCTTCTCTTCTCCAGGCTGAACTACCACAGCTCCCCTCAGCCTGTAGGAGAGGGGTTCCAGCCCTCGGATCATCTTTGTAGCCCTCCTCTGGACCCACTCCAATAGATCCACGTCCTTCTTGTGCTGGGGGCTCCAGAGCTGGCCACAGTACTCCACGTCGAGTGTATGACTTAGTGCTGGTATCAGGCACCCAGTGATAGTAAAAGCTTGGCACCATGTTGTGTAGATGAGGTTTATAATGAAATAATCAAAGT
The DNA here is from genome assembly GCA_013389965.1 of Todus mexicanus. NCBI lineage: Eukaryota > Metazoa > Chordata > Aves > Coraciiformes > Todidae > Todus > Todus mexicanus. The sequence goes on from WEIS01044483.1 coordinate 37,652, forward strand.
CTTAGAAGAATTCTAGCTATTGGCGCTGCAGATTTGATGTCTGTCTTACGCGTGTCTCGCTGGGGAACGGATGTGCCAGGAAACACGCCGACGCCGTATGGTATCACTCAGACGCGGAGACCGGTCGTCTCTGCGCGTTAGTACTGACTGAGTAGTAGATACCATAATAGCCTGCTATTTTTTATCTGTCGCTGTCAGATACTTCTGTGATGCCTTCAACAGAATTGAGAAAGAGCAGATTAACATTTTAATTTATTAGACTCGCTCAGGAATTGAGTCGGGAACGAGCCCACTTCCTCTGTAAATCTGCGCTCAGATGAAATGTGAGATAAATAAAAGATTGTGTACAATTGTTTATCTTCTGTAGATTTGTAGGGGAAGAAGAATGAAACTTCTTGGAATTGCCTGTTGTTGACATGTTGTCTACGTTCATTGACCCTTCCTGTTATGAATGATTTAATAAATCTTATAAACCAGCAGATTGGGCTCGCCAGAAATACCATCTCTTCTAGTAACAACATATTAAAAAGCCACGCTTAAGTTCTAAGCAGGTAAAGCTCTGTGCTGAAACTGCCGGCCTTACTGCAGTACTATTTGCAACTCGCTGTCGTACACGTGAGCTAGAAAGGCTGGGGGGGGCTGCATATTTGTTTTCCTTCCCATGAATACAGGTGATTAGATGCTGACCTTTCGTCCTGCCCATTGCTCTTTGCGTTACTGCAGCTAGAGAGCTACAGCTCCTTTCTCAAGTCTTTATCAGCCACTGCTCTTTCATGTAAAGACACTGGGAAGGATTTCTTGCCGAGACTGCTAGAGCAAGCTTTTAATTGATTTAAGCAGAAAAGAGGATAGGTTGTCTCTCAGACTCCAGATGGGAGACTAGGATTTGAACGTACGTGTCCAACGGTGCTCCTGGTTGGCTGCATTCAAGCATCTGTTGGCGTGTCAGCTATTGTAATCTTTTTTGTTGCAGAAACTTTAGGTCTGTGGTAGAGTTACCTCAGGTTTTCTGGCCCTGGATGTTCTGCTTTTGTGTATTTAGATGAGTTATTTAAATCCATGGAAGTAACTGTACATCCCAAAGTAATTTTAGTGTAATTTACCCGATGACTATGGCTGTATTCCACTGTGGGTTTGGGGTTTTTTTACTACTAGAACAGAAATTAAAGTAGTATTTGAATGTGTTTGGTCCACGAGGAACATTTTTAAAGCTTTCATATGTGTGTGTTTAAAACACTCGGATTATAATGATAGAGAATTTTAAGTTCTTTTCCAAGTGAAGGTCATAAGAAGGATTAGATGCTTGGATGTAAAATTTCAATCAACGACAGAAATATTGGAGGTATATAATACCATGTTCTGTGTTGCCCCATGGACAAGGAACACAAAATGTTCTGTTTACTTCTAAAGCTGGCCAGAATTTATAATAATTCAAGCTTGGACTGAGGAGAAGCGTATTTTAATAGAGTCCGTTTAAGAGGTTCTTGGAGAGCCACAGGGTTTAACATAGCCCGTTACGCTGTATTGTCCAGCTGTGCCTGAGAGCATCCATAATTTATGTAACTTCCATTCATAGCTGCAGCTTGTTTATCCCCAGAATAACAAGGCTGGTGATAAATGCTCAGCGTGAGCAACGAAACAAACCAGTCTCACAACAATCTGCAATTCAAGATAACTTACGTGAACAGAAGGTACCTTTTCGGTTACGTTGATAAATGTTGTGGTCGTAAAATGTTGCGGCTGCTTCTGTTTCAGAAAATGTTCTGAGATGTAGGTGAAACGTTACCAGAGATGAGGGACCTATTTGAATGACCTAGTTTGTGCCTCAGGGGGAAGAGACATCCAATGCCGTGTCACAGGATTGCTTTCCCCATTGCTTCTGAAATCTTTTAGTCGCTTACTAATTGATGTTACTCGGTTGATTTTTCTAGGAATACAGTAAATTTCCATAATGCTTACTTACCACCACTGCCATCTGCTGTATTTGAATAGCAGCATATTCCAGGCAGTCTTGGGAGTCCTCAAAAACGCTCAGAAGTAACCGAAGGAAAGGATCACGAATGAGAGAGCGATATTCCGTGAACCCCGGGAAGCCAATCTAGTTTGGGGGCTGGTTTTAACTAAGTGGGTAGTGCAGGCTACCTCTGCCAAAACGCCTCCTGTTCCTTCATGCTTGGAGTCTGAGGCTGGACTGAGTTCTCGAAGTACGTGAATTCAAAATGGGAACTTTGTATTACAGTGATCGTTGGAAAGGTAAAATGAAGGTGAAGGTGTGGAGGGGCAAGGGCCAGGACTGTGTTGTGGCAGAGAAAGGGAGGAGATGAAGAACGAGCCCTGGGAAGGAGATCAGATGGAGTGTGGGAAGGCAGGACATTGATTTAATGTGGACGTGCATATTCCTTTGTGTTCTGTGACCATGTGTAGAGGGGGAAGGAGGCACAGCTGTCTGTCTGAACCTGTCACCTTGTCTCTTAAGAAAATTAGGGTTTGGAAGATTGCCGCTCCTCTGAGCACGTCAAACAGCCATTCCCTGTTCCCGTTTGAAAGAGCTGGAGGACCTGTCATACCTACAGAGATACAAAGCCTCTTCTTCTGTCTGTGGTGTGCATAGGTTACAAGGCTCTTGATGCCCAGTGTGGATTCAGGCCCCTTTCTTTGTCCTCGTACTGATCAGGCTTGGAAAGAGGGAGAGGAATGTCTAAAAATCTTGTCATTTAAGTGTCTGAAAACCAGAAAAGAACGGTGGTGTATGGCTGGGTCAGGCATGTGGAAAAAGCTACCAGCCTGTGACCAGCTGCCTGCAAATTAGGAACTGTAGAGATACCCAGTGTCAGGGAGCATTTAGATATCATGAAAGTGACTTAAAATTCAGTAGCTCTTATTTGTATTCCTTAAGAACGGTCACAGAAGCTGGGAAGAAAATAAAGGCACTAATTTCATAGCACTGCTTACCTGCGTTCAGCTATAGCAACATCTCAGCAGCAGGTTGCAGGCAAATCACCCCAAACATGTAAATATTCGCTAGCACTCCTAAATTCCCTTCATTTCCATTAAAAGCAAACAAACAAACAGCACTTCCTGCAAAATGAGACTAATAGAGGTTCATGGTAATATTTAGCATGTGCCTTTTCATGCGGCAAAATACAGGGAAGGAGCACGATAATAATAATAATAATAAATACTGAATGCCATGGTACCGCTTTTACCATCTCCCTGGTAGCTGCTTATCTAATAATTCAATCAGCTGGGTTTAATAGGGTTTGTGTATTATTCGCAGCATTCTAGTATTAGAATGGAGATTTCCGGGCTTTCTTTTCTTCTTTCTCGTGTTACAGCATTTCTTGTCGTGAGGTTTTGTAGCAGGCAATGCGTGTGGAGTCACTGGGGGAAGCCCAGTGTGAGGGGTCGGCTGTACCTCCCTCATACCTTCCCAGTAAGATCTCCGTGCAGTTGAGTTTTTCTATATTTTCTTTTGGTCTGTAACATACTTTTGAGTAAGAAAGTTGTGGTTTTATGCTGTGCCTTATTTGAGCGAGAGCTAACCTTTCTTTGCCTTCGTTGTCTTGTCATTGAGCTGGAATAAATGTGCAAGCTCCACAAACTCTATCTGAGTACAAGCTGTTAATTAACGTGCATATCCCTGCGGAGCGTGCTCCGAGGCTGCCTTACTTACAAAGGGAAATCGCCGAACTTCAGACCATATATTTATGTTGTCAGCAAAATAAATCCATTTGTGACATTCGCCAAGTTTATTGTGAGCTCTCAACATATTCAAGTTGCCAAACAAATGTTTTGCTGGGAGCAATCCAAAACATAAATAGCCTTTTGATTCGCCTTTTGAGTTTGTAACCCCAATTACCCTCTGTAGCTCCTTTGAAAGAGTGTGCAACTGAACACATCATTATGAAACGCTTCCGAATTATGACGCAATGTCAAATGGACTTCAGCTGAACAGCTAACTTCTCTTTGGAAAAGGAAAAATCCATTCTTAGTAAGGTGGAACAGGTTAACTGGTTCTCCTGATGATGTGTCATCTGAGGCTTCAGACTTCTCAGACCTGCAGGGGGTGCTCAGCTGACATTCACTTGTATCTTCTGTACCTGGTGCTGAAATTCGGAGACTATTGTCTCAGTATCTTCACTATTTCCTCCTCCACGTCGTGTGTATCTGGAAGCAAAACCACCGATAAGGACACTAATGCTAAATGAATTTTCCATGCATTTTGGAAGAGATTCATTTCCTTTTATTTGTGCAAGTGGTGCAGAGGGCGTTGCCTTAGAAGCAGAGGAAGGTCTGTCAGGTGGTCTGGGTTGGAGAGGGAGAGAGGCTGGTATTTAACAGAGCCCACCTTCTCACAAAGTGCCTGTTGTTAAAGAAAAGCTTTAAAACAGGAGATGAATCTCAAAGTCGTCCCCAGTGCAAACGTTGTCCAGATGCTACGTGATTAAATGGTTTGGCCTAACTCTTCTGCCAGCTCCCTGCTACGCTGCGGAGCTTTGCTGGTAGCAAGTGTTACTTTACTTCCTCCTTAACTGCCTTTTTTTTTGGTTTCTGGGTAGGTTTTCTGGGTCAGCTGGATAGATATGCCTCCTCCCTTCTAAAGAAAGCCACCAGCATCCTTGCTGTCACCGGTATCTCACTGAATACAAACTGGATCCTACAAATCTGATCTTTACCAGTCTCTGTTTGTTCTTTGTTCTCAATCTTCTTTTCAGGCCTTTTCAGAAGTCATCTTGTTTCAAAGTGCAGAGGGGCTCCAAGTGAGGACTCAAAGGGTTCTTCTGTCTGCAGAAGGAATCTTGGCTTCAGAGGGAGTGAAGGGACTGTGAAAACCTCTCGCTAGAAGAGAGTTAATGTTATAAGATTCCCATTTAGTTTAAGCTAGCCTTAATTTGAGTGTGCATGTGCCATTTCCAGTTGAGGTGTTTCAGTTTTACTGTCTTAGGAGCTAGAGTTTCACTGTTCTGCCCAGGAGAGTGTTACCTATAATCTCTGTCAGAAATGATGGTGGTTTTGACATACAAATCCAATTAGCAGATGCTTCTTCAAGGGCAATCTTGATGAGCTAAATGGTGACCTAATGGATGGTGGTGGGTGCTCACCCCAACACCGTGATCCCAATAGTTACAGAGGGTTCTTTTGCAAAACTACGCTCTCTCTTCTTGAGTAAGTCAGTCTTCTCTGTCCTATGGAAGTCTCTGTAAAGCAGAGAACGGTCAGCGTGGCAACCAACAGGAGCCGTAAGGGGGCTGTATGATAGCACGAACTGTAATGTTTTCCCTTTCCTGACCCTGATCTTGCCATCTTGACTGCAGAATAGCTGAGAGTTGTCTGCTTTGAGATGGACTTATTCCTTCCCTCAAACTCCTGAGCAATAACGAGAGCTGTTAAAATGCTCTAGGCCCCTACACAAGCTGGAGAGGGTTCTTAAATCACGCCCGTTGGAAAAAAGAAGATACTGTGCAGATGCTTCACTGGGCTGATAAGCCAGCCTGGTCTTCTGCAGAACGCTAATAAAAGCTCCTTGGAGGAGGACGTCTACATGCCTCATTTCTGGGCTCCTCGACTCTGGGCTTAATGCCTGTGAGCTTCAGAGGCTGCTTTTCTCCCACTTTCTTTACTCGCCAGCAGCAAAGCCTTTCAGGTGGCAAAACGAGAGACTGGCCACATCATGGAGAAGTGGTATAATAATGACGATCGGCCTGTAACTATTCCTGTGATTTTATAAACTGTTCTTGTTTGGAAAGGGTTGGGGTTTTTTTTCTGCTTTTGACTGTTGTATATTAAAAAAAACCCCAAGCGTTTAGGTAATTACAAACAACTTTCACATTTGCAATTTCTTTAAAATATTAAATGAGATCTGCCTGATATTAAAGCATTTATTTCCAAATGCCTAGCTATAAACATACGACCTTTGGTTTTAAAAAGTAATTATCCGCAGCTTATTTAATATGGGCTCCGTTCTCTTTCCCCCTATGGATGATTTGTATGTACTTTCATGTTTCCATTATAAAATCGCTGGAGGGATGTTGGTAGCGATGATTTATATGTCTGGTGCACGCTGGTATTTTTGGTCCTTCTTCTAAAATAGATGGAGAAGTTTAAGCTGAATCGTATAAATCAGTGTGTGGTAAATGAAGTTGGACTTTAAATAAGAGACTGGAAGAATGAGCTGAGCCGCCTTTTTCATAATCACAATCATTAAACTTGGCCATGTCAGAATAGTCTTTGACTGCATTAGGAAAAAATAACTCCAGTACATGGAGCAGTGGTTATAGGACGTGTTGTTAAAATGGGGGGGCGAGGCACCGTGTTGGAAATCTGCAGCATCTTTCCATAAATCCAACGGTGAGTAGAAACCTTAGTGGAGATTGCCGCACGCCACCTTCAGTGCACTCGGCTCTCAAGGGGTCAATCAGTCCTTCAGGTCCAGCAGGTCCAAGCTGGTCAGGGTGAAGCCGCAGCCTCAGGTCTAAAATAGTGCCTTGGTTTGGGAGGTACCCCTCCCTTCGGGGAAAGAGAGAGGTGCGGGTTGATTTCTACTGCCTGGAGTAAAGGAGTTGCCGCTCAGGACAGCGGCGTACAAAGGGTTTAGGTACTTTTAGTGTTGTGACTTCAGGGTGTTTGTGCGTTGAGCAGGTTGTGGTGGTTTGGGAGCAGCCCCATCCCCAGTGGGGTTAGAAAAAGATCCTCCAGGCAGGAAGAAACTTTCTGCTGCTTTTGCTATCCATGTGAAGAGTGATCGTAGAAGAGGGGTGCCAGGAGAGTTTGCTTAGTTTGAATTCAGGAATAATGTGATTTTCAGGCAGGTGAGAAGGAAATTGGTTAGAAAATAAACAAGAACTAGTTCGGTTTTCTTTCTAGGTTTTTTTGGGTTGTTGTTAGTGCCAGAAAATAAACAGGACACTTAATTGCTCAGTAATTGCATAATAGTCCTGGTGATAAAATAACAAAACCAGATCAGCCAGTTAGTTAAAAAGAAAACACAGTTTTTGTGATGGCGCATAGTTACAGCTCTCCTTTATAGATTGTATGTTTATGCCAAACCCTTTTTGCTGGGAAGTAAAAGTTGTTAATGTCATGACTGTGGCTTCAAATTGATATTTGGAATAAAACTGAGAGTGCTACGAACTCAAATTTACTGCTGCTAGTGCTCTGGTATTATCAATGTCAGTACTAAAATCCACAGCCAGACATTTTTTCTAGTCAAGTGAAGTATAAAAAGCAAAATAACTGCTGTTGTATTTGAAATATTTGTCAGCCCACTTGGAAGAAGCACTTCATGTTAATGAAGCCTGGTTCAGTCCTGCTGCAATTGTGACCTCTAGTGGAAAAAGTCCGTTTGTTACCATCATGGTTATGCATCGAATAGCAGAGTAAATCACCAAGGTGTTACAATATTCATTATGCCTCATGTCATAGCATTTCCACTAATGGCAAAATCCCTTTGAGGCACCATATTATCCATGTAAAAAAATGCGATTTCTTCTCAAGGATGCCTCTGAAAAGTCTCCGCAGATTTTTATAAAAGCTATTTTTAATAGAAATATGGTCTCAGGCTTTCAGGAGGAGCCTTGGAAAAATGCTCAACCGCAGAAGCAGGAATTTCTCGGAGAAGGTTCCCTTATCAAAAGTCCTGTTGTTATCCCACAACAATACATATTGTAGAGACAGTATTACTTGTGTGCAAATCCGCTGAGGTGTTCTTAGATCTTGCTCTGAAAGGCATTATAAGAAAAGATTTATCATGCCGTTAAACAAGCGGACAAGAAGATTTGTAAAATATAATCTAGGAAAACAGTCTGAACCCCAAGTACATAGTGCAGCAAACAAAAGTTGCATGTGGTATTTTTCATATTTGGATGAGCACAAAGCTATTTATAATCTTAAATATCAAGCTCTGTAAGCTACAGAGAAGAGAGCCTCTTCCATCAGCAGAGGTGATGGAAGATGTCCCTTGTCCGCTTGCCCAAGCTGCCCTGATCCAAACGGGACCCCAGGAATAGTGTCCAGTGAGGATCCTCTTTCAGGGGTCGTGTTCCCTTCCCACGAGAAAACATCCAGGTCTTGATTGTCAATATAGAAGGATGTTGAACAAAAGCAGAGGAGTGGGATCATGTACTTTTATACAAGCTGTAAATGGAAATGGAGCCTTTTTCACCCCTCTGTAGTCAGCGACCTGGGTTTTGCTGTCGTTGATTTTTAAATGGTCCAGTATTATCATTGTGTTCACTGAATGGGACTGACTGGTACAGGCATCAGTTTGCTTACCTATGAAATAGGTTTGATTTTTGGCTGATAATGCGGGGGTGGGGGAGGAAGTGTATTTTGGAGGGGGAGGCAGTTGTTTGGGTTTTTGTTTGGTTGGTTGGTTGGTTTGGTTTGGCTTTTGTTTGAGCACGAAAGATTGCAAATGGTTCATCACAGCTAAGCTCAGTTACTTGGCAAAATCCTATCAACTAGAATATTTATGGCATTTCCTTAATGCCCTGCTCGTTACAAGATTCTGCACCATTCATGAAAGCCGGCATTGACAGGTACCGAGAGGATAGGAGGATATCCTGTCACATCCAGAGCACCTGGTGAATTGAACAGGGAGGTTCCAAGAGCTCCAAAGAGCCGTCATCTTCCCCAGTCAGGAGTTTGGAAATGGTGCCTTGGGGCTTTAGTGATGAACTTTGAAGTGTGGCAGGGAAAAGGGAAACATTCTCTAGAGATTTGCAGCATCTAGTTATGATGCTGCGGAGTGATAAGTAACAGAGAGGAGAGATTTGTAAGCTGGCACTGATCGCAGTCTTTTTCTGCTTATTTCCAGGGTATGAACATCATCTTCCATGTAGCCTTGGCTCTCTTAAAGGTAAGTCATTGATTAGAAGGAGGGGGTTTTTTAATTTGTATGGCATTTTTTTTCATAGCTTAATGAATAATGTCTAAAGGAACTATAACAGTAGGACTTCTGAAGGAGGGAATGGAGGAAAAATATCATCCATTTGGGTAGAGGTGTTTTCAGAATTGTACTTATGGTAGATCTGGTCTTATTAAACTTAATTGTGTCATGAAGTTCCTGGATCAGGGAGTTCACCTGAAGGGCTTAAATATCTTGTGTGTAATAACAATTAGAAAAGAACTCTGATTCACAACGTATTTATTTTGTGGCTGGGGTCTTTCATGAAACTGTTGAAGAACATGATGGAATATTATTTGGTATCAAATATATTTGTAATGTCAAGAGAGGAATGGAAGGAAGTCTTTTATCATATGGGGAACTCCTGTCTTTGGCTTGGACACAGAATTTATCTAAACAAACAAACATGTAAGTCTTTAGGTAAAGCACTGGCCTTTTTGGCCACAGACCTTCACCAGTTGGCTCTGGTTCAAATACAGGCACATGGTGTAGAATTTGATATGCCATTTTGGAATGCAAATGATATTCCCATCAAATAATTTAGGCTAAAGCTCAGGGTAGAGCAACATGTCACTCCTAACACAACCACTCCGTAACATGCACACAGACATCTGGCTGATACTAGTCCTCTGGTGTATTTTCCTTAGCACTTACCTAGAAAGGGCAAATAGCTCATTGGGTTATTCAGAGTAATTCTCAGAGATTTAACTTCTGTGGCACGAAGTCCTGCAGTGGAAGTACTCTACACCAGGAAAAAAAAACCCAAAACGTATATATGCTTATGCCTCTGCTGCTGTGAATGGAGCAATTAGAAATTTCAGAACACAGATGTATTTTCACTCAAGGTAGTGTAACTGTGAAGCGCCGCAGTGTAGGTACGAACCAGCACGTAAGGAAATGTCTACAGTAACATGTGTTTTACACTAACACAGTGGATGTGTGAAATGCTGCTGGGGCTTTCTACATGAGTATTAAATGAAGTGACCTATCAACAGGAAATTTGTTTCACGTACGTTTCCAGGGAAGTGCTCCTACACAAATCTAAATTTGTGAAAAGGAGGGAGGGAAGCGTGTGCTCCTTTCTTCCTGTTTCATATTTTATTTGCAGCTATGGGGGCTTGTTAATTGCTCTTTGACTATTCCAGAAGAGGAAAATTCAAGAAAGTGTTTTGTCAGTCTTACTATGACTATTTCCTAGGTTTAAGAGTCATAAGAGTTGATTTTTATTCTGTGTATAGCAGTTATCTCTCTCTCTATATATGCACGCAATGTGCTGTCTCTGCCTGTTCTGGCCGCAGTAGCTTCAAAGTGATAAGAGAGGTGTTATCCTGGGAAAGTATTTCTGTACTGCAGCCAAAACCAAGAAAACGCAGGTAAGTAAGTGAAGATATGAAGTCAGAAACGGTTGCGTAAGAGCCCAGCTCTATAGTTGTACCAAAATGGAGCTGGGGCTTATATACAACTGAATTAGCAGATGATTTGCTTTCGGCAGGAATGGCTGTTCTGATAGGGAAGAAAATAAATTTATACTATCAGACCTGGAGTATTTTTTTCCTAGTCAAATATGTTCATAACCTCTGCTAATCATTCGAATCAACATGGTTTATTGTAGTGGTCTTTTTGAGTTATGTGTGTGTGCAACAGAACAACCACTTTAGAAACGGAGTGTTTCTAAGATCTTATTTCTCTCTGATTCTGAAGCGAATGAAAACAACTCGTGAGGATTTGTTCTGTGTTAAAGCAGAGCGACTATCCTCTCATCCATGATCTCTTGGATTATTTTTAATTTGGACAAGGGAATCCTTCATTAGTGAAATATCAGAGTCGTTATTGTGTGAATGGCGGTTTCCTTGCTCCCTCGTGCAGCGTATGCCTCAGAATCCCTCATTAAGTAGCTCCAGAACAGAAGCTTTTATCTCAAACTCCCATTTCCTTGCTGCAGTTTCTTCCCGTTCCAGCCAGCTGCTGGTATTCCAAGTGAACGCTTGTTAGTTTTGAAATGACAGTGCTGATTCTGTGACCAATTACCCGAGACATCTTGATGTGATCATCTTTGGAAAATAAACATGTATTTAAGACACACGGGGAATCCTTTCCCTTTCCTTCTCCTGTGTTCCTCTAGCAGTGAACAGCTAGAGGATTAAAGCTTCTTTGCTATGGAGGCCATAATTTGTGATCGCGCATTAATTGGATTTCTTGCCAAAGGAGAAAGCATGTTCTTTTTTTCTGTAGCATCCAAATGCTACGCTTTTGAACGCATGTCAGCACTTCTCAAGCACTCCGCAGGATGCTCATCTGTGAGGCTCTCCAGCTGGCGGCAGTGTTCTACAGCATGACATTAATCCTTAAATTACGTCATGTAGAGGCTGCACCTGGATTAACGTTTAGTGAGCTGAGCTGAGAGAAAATCAAATCCCTCACCTTGCATTTTCTGAGTAGCAGGAAGTACAGGGAAGCGCTGGGGTGTGAAAAGAATCCTGGTGTTGAAAAGGGCAGCGTTGAAAAGTGTGGTGAAGAACATCTCAACAAACAACATTAATATTTTCATTATTAAAATCCAATTAAGACAGTTAATTGAGAAAGACAGTGGAAAATGTGCCATCCTGGTACAGTGGAAAATGTACCATTCTACTGCCAGCACGCTTACCAATCCCTTTTGTCATCAACTAGTTTGATTCTTTGTTGGAAATTACAAAGTAAACATGAAAATCTTCACATATGCTGAGAAAAAAAAAAAAACCCATAAGAACCTTTCTTTCATATTTTAATATTTCAGTAATTATTCCTTAATCTTCTAGTTTTGACCTTGCTACTTTAACAAAACCAGCTAAACACGAGGTCTATTTTGAAACTGGGAAACTGAGGCAGTTATTAAAATATGTGATTGTAGAGAAACCAGGTTCTAGATTAACAACTGTTGTGGCTGCTGAGTACTGAAAAGTCAGGGAGGAGTACATGTGAACTGGAAATGCAAGAACCAACCACAGGGTTTTAAAACAGGCCTGTATCCAAACTTTGGTATTGAGTGTTCGTCCACTCATGGAGTGTGATTCATAGCAACACTCAGGTTGTTGAGCTTTCATCTTGGAGACCATTAAAAAGATGTTCCTTAATGCTAGCGGAAAGCCATAGTTTTGACCAGGAAGGTGTGTAGTAATCAAGTTGAAATGGGTAGAAAATAGTGAGAAACAAGAATGTATTTGATACTGCGTGTGCTTCCCGGCCAGGGCATCGTTATCTTACAGAGATTAACTGCAGTATGTATATTATCTTAATCATCAAATCATGGGATGCTTTGGGTTGGAAGGGACTTTTAAAGGTCATCCAGTGCAACCCCCCTGCAGGGAGCAGGGCCATCTGCAACTAGAGCAGGTTGCTCAGAGCCCCCAACAACCTCCCCTGCAATGGGGACAGGGATGGGGCAGCGACCACCTCTCGGGGCAACCTGGGCCAGGCTCTCACCACCCTCCGCGTAAAAAACTTCTTCCTTCTCTCCAGTCTAAATCTCTCCCCTTGTTTAGTCTCACCCCATCCCCCCTTGTCCTGTCCCCACAGGCCCTGCTCCAAAGTCTGTCCCCATCTTTCTGCCAGGCCCCTT
>WEIS01044483.1:50295-60435 GCA_013389965.1 Todus mexicanus
TATATTTCACAGGCAAGAGAGACATATTTTGTAGTTATTTCTGGTGCCACTGTTCCATCTCAATGATGTCTGTGTTAGTTTGTGCCCAACAGGTTAAGGAGAAGCATCCCAGTTCCAGTGGCACGGGCAACATATGGTGCTGTTAGTTCAAGGAGCTGGTACAGAGGCTGCCTAGATGAATAGGAAAGTGTCAAAGTTACCTTGGATAAGGAAGGTTATTTGTTATCTTTATATCATTCTATATCCAGATTGAAATGGGCCTCCTGGGTGAAGGAGATGCTTCTCTGCTATATTATGTTGTTACGTGACATGGCATCCATTTCATAAACCATTAACAGCAACAGCATTGCTGGTGGAAGGCCGACTCCTTTATTCCACTCTAAATTTATTACTGATCATTTTACACTCCTTTACTCTTACATTGGCATTGTCCTTAGCTTAAATAGTCCCCTTCCAGCCACACTCCCACTAGTGTTTATTACCTTGAGGTGTTCATAGATACCATTCATACTGCTGACTAAATAAACCAATATTCTGAGTGTTCTTGAACTCTAGAGCATCTTAGTACTACTGTTCTGCATCTCCTCCGTTTTGCATTAATCTTTTCAGGGGTGGATGATTTTAAGAGAGGTCAACCTATGCTTTCTGTGTTAATGTTGTATTTCCTTCTGAATCTGCTTTACTTCTGAAAAATCTACTTTATCTGGTAACTATGAGGATTGTCTTGTTCTGTCATGTTTGTATGAAATAGCATTCATGATGAACCAGAAGGTTCTGCAAATACTATTTCACCAGCTTAGATGTAGAGTTGTGTGAGGGTGCAAATTTCCGAGAAAATTCTGCTGTACTTCTGTATACATTTACATTTCACTTCTTACTGTGTAGTGAGTTGTAGGTTTTCTTTTTTCACTTGCAAGACACAATCTTCTTTGGATAGACATCTAACCGAAATTGTCTTGGATTTTGCCCATCATTTATCTCCTGAATTACCACTTGCTCCAACCCAGAACTTCAGAATCACATCTTAAATTCTGTTCTGGGTTAAAAGGGTAGCTCAAAACTTTATGCTGATGAAAAGTGGACATACCCAGAGATAGCCAGAGCAGTCATCTGTGTTTGTGCACTGTAGGTCCTGCCTTTCCTGGGTTAGACCTGTTCTTTCAGGGAGCTCTGTGGCTTGCAGTGCAAACCAAAGTGCGGGTGTGGCATCCCTTGAGACGATGTGGATTGTTTTTCAGTCAGCGATGAAATTGTGACAATTACTGTAAGTTTTTGAGTGATATCACATGAAAAGTGTACTGAGTGTGTAGGCAAGGGAGCTTAGGCCATGTTACCAGGAGATAAACCAACTATTTCATTCCCTCTCTGCACACAACTGCTCTTACTTGGCATTTGCAGAGACTTGAGGAGCCAGAACTGATTTTCACATCAGCCCTGCTTTTAAGCCAGAGGATGGATGAAGTGACATACAGACCTCCTTTCCAAACTAAGCTGTTTTTCCCTCCACATGAGCCGTTTTAGTCCACTCTGTAAGTGCATTAAATCCTCAAAAGGCTCTTTTCAAGATGAAAAAGAAAGTGTCCACATTAGAATTGAGACAAAAGAAGATGTTGCACTTTATACCTATTTTTTTTACAGCTTCTTTATGTAGCTGATCCCAGGAGCAGTGCTGAAGCTGCTGGTACGGGAAGTGGATCCTGATTCTTTGGTGCTGGAGATCAGAACTGACTCTTCTCTTTTCAAGATCTTCTCCATTTGCCAGAGAACAAGAAGTTCACTTTTTAGAAGACTGTCAGATCGCTGCTGTTGTATTTCTAGTTCCTAAATCAAGGAGATCCTTAAACTATAGTTTTTGCTGAGCGGAAGTATTCCTGCTCCTCCAGTCCAATTCTCCCTACCACAACAAGCAGCTCTTGGTGACTTGTTGGAGGTTATATTTTGAGAAGGGGAAATCTCTACCTGAACATGTCCGGAAACAATCAGCTTCCAGACTATTGATTTTCTAGCCCTAACATAATCCATTTTCTATTTGCAAATGTCCACCTTTATTTGCATGCTGAAAATCCTGAAAATCCACCTCCTCCTGCCTAGTTCCTGCCTTAGCACATTTGATCTCCTCCTCACACCTAAAATCAGTTCAATTTCTGTTAACTGAGTGTTCACCATAAATTTTTAATTCTGAGAGAGATCAGGTGTTCTTTTCTTAAAGGAATAGAGGACTGAGAGCAGAGAAAGCATGGAATTTGTTCAACTGCATTTCTTTAGCAGCACTCAACCCTAGTTTATATATTAATGGTACTTCCCTATTATATTCTCTGTTGATAATTTCTAGCTGTTAGAAACTGGAGACGGTGTTTTTGGGACTACATATAGTTCTAATTTATTGGGTTTTTCACTTAGTATTCTGTATATGACTCATATACCTAGCAAATCTTGTGATTCTGTGGGAAAATGTTTTCAGAAGTATATAATTGAAATAAATAAAACCATCAAAATAGTCATTCCAGATCAGACTTTGTAGGCTTATCTACCCCAGTATCTTCTTACCAACAGTGGATACGTGGGAAAGACTGAGAACAGGGCAATAATACTCTTTTTTTGTTTGCTTTTTGTTTTTTCCCCCTGTGGCAATTTGTATCTGTGAGGCTCTCTGAGGCAGAAGTGGTGTCTCATAGAATTATGGGATGCTTTGGGTTGGAAGGGACCTTTCAAGCTCATCTAGTCCAACCCCCCTGCAGGGAGCAGGACCATCTGCAACTAGAGCAGGTTGCTCAGAGCCCCCAACAACCTCCCCTGCAATGGGGACAGGGATGGGGCAGCGACCACCTCTCAGGGCAACTCGGGCCAGGCTCTCACCACCCACAGCATCAAAAATTTCTTCCTTCACTCTGGTAAATCTCCCTCTTTTAGTTTCAAACCATCCCCCGTTGTCCTGTTCCAGCAGGCCCTGCTCCAAAGTCTGTCCCCATCTTTCTGCCAGGCCCCTTCAAGTCCTGAAAAGCCACTAGAAGGTCTCTCTGGAAGCTTCTCCAGACTGAACACCCCCAGCTGTCCCAGCCTGCTCTCCCAGCAGAAGGGTTCCAGTCCTTGGATCATTTTTGTGGTCCTTCAGTGAGTGTTTTGGATGTTTTCTGTCAATGATAAAAATCTGAGTGTCACCAAGGTAGTTCTCTAAAGGTCTGGTTGCAGCAGTCCCGTGATCTACAGTTAATCTGCTAACTGATCCCTGTTGGAGTGGAGAAGCTAAGAAACTTTCGGTTGTGATTACAAAACCGTGGGGTTATACCAAAGACAAAATCTGTTGACACCCTTTCTAGGTTTTCACTAAGTTTCTCAAACCACTGTGAAACCACCGTGAAATCATCTAGTGTGCTCGCTTGCATTGTTTAAAGGAGTGAAGAGGTCAGAGGCGTCCACTTCGAAGGTGCGATCCAGGAATGAGCTGTTTGGGGCTGAGGGAGGCAGTTTGCAGAGTACAAAGAAGGGGAGGGAGAAGGAGCAGAATCAAACCCAGTCAGGTGTTTGTGATTCTGGAGAGAAACAGGTCCCAGAGACTGAGAGAGGCTCTGCTGATTCTGTAGTGGTGCGGAAGACTCCTGAGTGTTGAAACTGAAGCTTTCAGAGGAGGTGAGACTCACCTGGAGGGGTATGTTAGGCTCGTAGAGAAATGTTTAAAACTTCTTCAATTTTGGTTTTGTCTTTGGTGTTTTGTACTTTTGCTATTGTGGAAACATTAATTAGTCTAGCTTGGACCTGAAGTCTGCCTTTTTCAGCTCAAAAGTTGTTCTAGTCTTTTGTAGTAGCCTGAAGTAAGGGAAAGGTCTAGGCAAGTGTGCCTCAAAGCTCTCTGATTCATGGTCCTGTATGGCCTGTCCTACCTTTGATGTTGACTTGGGGGCTATTACCCAGTGGTATTTGCACTTAAGCATATTCAAGTTTAGCAAAAAGAATGCTGGAAGGAAATTAAATGTAAGTCTAACTTATTCCGGGTCGGCGTGGTTAATTAGAGAGAAAATCTAGCCTGCAGCAACATCCAGTAAGGTCTGAAGTATAGTACAATATCTAGTTTAATAACTCTTTGTGGGTTGTTATTCCCTGGGTTTGCCCGGTGACTTTTTGCTCATATTTAAATTAGTTGCCACAGAGATTTTCTCAGCTTAATTATAATTTTTTGCTTGCTTTTAACCTGTCATGTTGCACATCAGGTTCCAGTGTATTGGGCAGTTGGTACTTCCTCCACACCACTCATGGTTTTATAAGTCTATTGACTCTGTTTTCCAGGCTTAATAATTTTAATCCATTTCTTGTCTCCTCATTTGGACGCCTCTAGTGAGCCTTATTCGCTCTATAAATACTTTTCTGTCTCCTTTTTGAGATGGGAGGACCAGAGTAACGCATAATATCAAGGATGCAAGCGCGTCATGGAGTTACACTGTTAGAGTGATGGCATTCTCTGTTAAGATGTCTATTTCTCTTCTCTTAATTCCTACGATTTGATGTATTTCGTTGACCTCTGCTGTGCACTGAGCTGTTATTTCAATAGAACTGTCCACAGTGACTCCACAATTAGTTGCTGAGCAGCAGCCGCCGACTCAGAGTCTATAATTTATATGTACAATTGATGCTGTTCTCCGTATACATCCATTTACATTTATCTACATTGACTTTGCTTTACCGTACAATTGCTTTTACGGTCCTTTTGCATTTCTTTACTGTAAGCCCTTGTCTTTAAAACCCTGCATAATTCAGTAGCATTTGCAAACATTGTCACCTCACGAGTCACCCTCTTCCAAGCTACTTCCAACCGGCATGACCCCAGCACAGATTGCTGATGTAATCGACTGTAGAAATTAATACGTTTCTCGTGTTCTCTCTAATAATGATAAAGATGCAAACTTTGGCAAAGTCCAGATTACACAGTTGTGATTAGGCCTGAAGAATAGAAAGGACAAAGTCATTTGCGATAAGGTAAGAGGTGAAGCTCTTACTGTGGCCATGGTGTAATTCGTGTGGATGTTCAGAGCTGCTCTGCTGCAGAATTTGTCCTATCCTCTTATAGGAATATACTTGAAAAAGAACTTCCTTTTTTGTTCTGCCAGTTTTAGATTCTATTTAGCTTTTCAAAGTCCATAATTTTTGGCACAAAAATGTTCAAGGCAATCCGATTCCTGCCTTTTTTAATTTCCTTTTTACAGTTGACATAGAGGAGAGATTCTATCATACGTCAGCACAGATGGATTCGCAATTGATACAGCAATTATGAAAATGTTTAGTTTATCTCTGTGCTGACTTTTCAGTACTGAGCTCCCTTCTTGTAAAAATGGGGTGTTCTTGTCTACGCAAAGCACAAGATGGGAGGCAAGACTGGTGGTGGTGGTGGTAGTTTTACAAGAAGGGCTGGGGCAGAGGGAGGACGCAGTGACTGGGCAGAGGACACGGAGAGCAGGAGCAGGCAGAGCAGGAGTAGGAAACCTGTAGCGCACACGTGGGGTTGGAATTTTGAAATGATACGAGGTGAGCAGCTTGCCAGTTTTTAGAGAAAGTTGTCATGTCTTGTTAAACGTGCAAGTGCGAGCAGTTATCTGGGAACTAACCCCACTGCAAGCACCGAGAACTAACATGACTCTGTTCAGGCTTTGTGCACTCTTGGCAAAATGTTAGAGATAGAAGCTGCCATAGTTATGATGGCACATACTTTTTTTTTCTCCCTGTAGAAAACAGTACAAGAAGCACAAAGCTCCTGCTTTGACAAGCGTAAAACTTGTCTTGGAATCCCATGAGCCTTTCCTAAATATTTTATCAGGTTCTATATATGTGTGTATGTATACATCTATATAGTATAAATATATAGTATAAATATATAAAAAGAAATATATATATAAATAGATATATATGTATGCATGCATTCTTCCAATTTGATATATTTTTAACTACAGAGATATATAAAGGGCTCCCCGTCAAGATCCTTGGTACCTTACTGCAGGAAACAGAGATAATTTCAAGTCATATTCTCCATGGTTTTACTTGCTTGGAGAATATTTTGCCATTAGCCACTTCTGAGCTCAGTGGACCTCAACTGTGTGCGTCTGGGCAGGTCTGGACTGCATCAGTGCATAACCCTGTGAGCAAACAGACATTTCATGGACAGGAAGGTCATAACCAGAATGTAGCTGTACTTAAAGACCAGACAGTCTGCGAGATGAAGATCCAAGCATGACTAATATGTGTCTATCGTACAACATTCTCCTTCGTGTGCAGGTTGCTGCCTTTTGGGCCATTTTTAAGGCTGGATTCAGTCAGGGTGTTCTGAAGAACGCAGGACAGTCGTCTCGCGGTGTAGTGAAGTTTACGTGAAGGAAAAATCATGACTCCTGGTCGGATGTGGATTTAAATAATCTGTAGTGTTTAATGAGGATTATTAAAAAACGGGAGTGTAAAAAGTCTCGAACTGCAAATCTGATGATGTTCACTCTTACGCTGTATGAGAAGAGTTTCTGAAAACACGAAGCATTGAATTTCAGCTGATATTTAAGGGGGGTTTTCTCAAGGCTTGGAATTCTTTTGATTTGAGACACCTCTTTTTAAACAAGAAATCCAGGCCTGATGTAAGAATCTTAGTGATGCCAGTAGACCACATCTCTTGGGAAGATAATCCTGTAGTTAATTTTCCTCGTTCCTAAAAATTTGCGCCTTATTTATAACCTGAATTCATCTGGTTTTAGCCTCTAGCTGTTGGATCCTATTATAACTTTCTGGAATGAAAGACTTTATTTAATAATCACTTCGTTCCATTTTTCATAAGCCCAGACCTTACCCAAAGTGAACCAAACCTTCATTTCTGTAAGGATGAGAGTTAGCTATTAGCTTATTAAATACTAATTTACGCAACGAAGAATTCAAGGCTTTGTACGTGGACGGTGCTGTGAATTATCTGCCCTCTTGCGTGTTTTGCCCACAAGTCACCAGTGATTCTGCCCATTCACCTCTGTGCTTCCAGACAGTTCTGTAACTGGCTTCCCTGTATACCCAGCATAATGCTCTCATTTTTATTTTTATGCTTAGAGCCATGTTTTCATTGGCATGTGGAAGATAGAACCACACGTTTCTAGAATACCATGTTTACCAGCATGTGTTAAAATTAGGTCGAAGCGCTTGAAAAAATCAGAAAAAAATAGGAAAAGCTACTTCCTTGCCTTTAAACCCTTTCACCCTACAAACGTGGAGTCTGGGAAGCTGGGAATTTTAATCTGTGATGGGTAACGGATCGGCGTTGTGGTGTTTACCTATATACAAAAAATAACAGACTGAATAATGAACTGAGGTCTGTGGAACTGCATGTAGAGGGAGTTTGGAAAGGACAGCAGAGATCCCACCACACTCTTCATGATAATCTTAAACTGGAATGAAATGTGTTGGTTGTGGTTTCTTTTTTCTCAAAGAGAGTCGTGGCTTCTCTTAAAAGAGCCTCAGTAAATGTCCCTCGTCTGAGCCTCCACAGAAACACTGGAGCCTCTCCCTCCTCAGAACCCTACTCTGTGGCCTAGTCTGTACAGAAGGTTTTCAGCTGCAAAATAGCGTTTCACAACCTGAGCTAACTTCCATCAGCTTGCAGAAGACCTCCTGTATTAAACAGCTTATTCAATAATGCACCAGATTTGCAGGTGCTTTGGTTGACTTAAATCCCATCTCACCAGAGGATGAAATCGTTGAGGTCTCCTTGTCATCTGTCATCTTTGACCTATGACTTCTACTCGTTCTGCTTTAACCATTCTCCCACCTGCTTCATGCGTTACCGTGAGCCCAGGTGACCTCTGGATGGGGCTGCTTTTGGTAATAGTGTCCTGGTTTTTTAAAAAAATTATAATCCAAGAAAACTGACTTGTATTTGAAAGGAGTTCACTGTGGGTGTTGTGTCAGACTGGATGTGGTTAATTTATTTTTCCTGATTTTCTCTGCTTTTTGCAGGATTTACCTAGGTAAATTAAAATGCTTTTAGCTACTCTTGAGTATTTATTGTTTCAACTCAGCTACGCCATGCTACAGACCTTTACTTGGCATGAGTATTTTAAATAAATGTTTTTTCTCTATATATTAGACAAATGGCGTCGAGAGCTTAACTCTGCATTTACAGAACTCTTTACAGTTAATGTCTTTTAGATCCGTAGAGCTCCTCACGATATTTTAAATTACCTCTTTTAGATGTGTATGGGATACTACTGCCTGCTCCAGTCGGCAATGTGTGTTGTTCTGTTGCGTGGCCCGTTTTATAATGAGGCAATTCACAAATGCAGCAGCGGAAAAAGGGGCTTTCTAAAGCACGAGCTGTGAGCTGGAGCAACACCTACTGGGCCGGCTTTTCCCCAGATAGAGGGAGGCAGAGGCACCCGAGCTGCTCCCTGCACAGGAGGGAGTGATGCGAGGCAATCGAAGGTGTGACATCAGAGCATTTTCCTTCCAAACATGCGGTTCATTTCTAGGACCGGTTCAAAAGCTTGTGCTCACATCATTCCCCCTATGCCCATCGACTCCAGATTTAGAAATGCTTCCTGAGAACACACCGCGTTAGAAATGATCCCTGCTTAAATGATCGAAAATTCAGCCCTGCCCTGAGCTGTGCAAAAATGGCCTATGGCTTCTTGGTGTCTCAGCAGCTGCCTGCGGCTCTCCCTGCCAGCAGCCCAGCGCGACGCCCTCATCCCTCTCCCATCCATCACCTGGGAGGGATGAGGGTCTCCTGCCCTACCTGCTCGTCTCCGACTTGCTCCGAGTCTCTATTTGCATTATTCAGAAGCAGATCGAATGCGAGTCATTATATCGGCTGGCAGACCGGTTTCTCCCTCCCCATCGAGCGGTAGAGGCTGCAGTTCATATCCTGTAAGCCTGGGATTCAACGGCAAAACCCCTCAGCGCTGAATTGATTTAAGGTAGACGGGGAGGGGGAGCTCGGCTGTCCAGCCGCTCACTATTGGCTTCTTATTACGGCATTCTCCCCGGAGAGGCTCTCTGCGTGCTCATTCACCCCCCTCCTCCTCCTCCCAGCCCCCTCTTTGCCTACCCCTTCATTACTGATGCACAGCGAGCGGCAGCAGCGGCAGCCGCCACGCTTGTCACGAATCAGAGATTGCAATGAGCTCATCCTTTTCTCTTTGCAGCTTCGGAACTGCCCTGGCTTTATTGCTCTTCTTGCTGCTGCTGTCTGCTTGAACACGCATCCCCAGCCGCTGAGCCCGCAAAGCTCTCCATTGCTTTCCACCCATCCCAGCTTCCCTGTGCTCATTTTCTGCCATTTTCCTGCTTTTTTAGGGACATTTTTAGATCCATGTTTGCTCTGGTTCGTTTTTCAAATCTGCTCTGGACTCTGCCTGAGCCAGCACGGTGGATCCTATTTTTCCTCGATTCTTAGCAAAGATGCTTTTCTCTTCCTGAGCGACCGACGGGCGTTGCTGTCGCCGTTGCCAGACCAGCCCATTTCAGAGACCTGAGGCTGGCTCTCCTCATCGTGCACTTTCTGAAACTGTGGTTCAAAGCCTGTTCTTCTCACTCTGGATACTTACGACTTGCTGCTCATGGAAGAAGGGGTGCCTTGCAAAACCCCAGCTGCCAAGCTCACACCACCCGTCAAAAAGTCCCAGGACATGCATGACGAGAGGAGCAAGCTGGTGAATGAGTATGCATGTCGGGTGCTGGAACTTCTGGGAATGGGGCATCGCCTATTTGTGCCTCGGCTGCTTGCGGTGAGATTGCTTTTTCTTGACATTAATACACTGCCAATTTGCCATCTTCCTTCCCAAACCTGCTTCCCCTCCCAGGGCACCAAGTGGAGGTGGGAGAGGTCTCTTATTTTTTTGCTCTTGGCTTCTCATAATCCATCTTGTAAGCACCTAGTCTTTTTCCTGTTAGCTTGGGAGGGCTGGGCGCTGGTCTTGCTCGTGGGGATCAGTGCCACTCCTTAAGTAGCTCGAAGGCTTCACAACCAGGGGCTGCATTCTAAAAAAAAAAACAACCCCAAAACAACCCTTCCCTGAAGCTATGAATGCTTTTGTTCTCCATCCTGTAATGATTCCAAATGAGCAGCGTGCCTGGTCTGCTTTTAGATACCGATGGAAAGTGCATTAGTGCTCAGCATTTCAGATTTTTATA
>WEIS01044483.1:60549-75267 GCA_013389965.1 Todus mexicanus
CCCAGTCGACGCTGTTGTATGTCTACATTGCTCCGGTTTCCCTCCAAGTGTGCCCAAACACTCCTCCATCCCACTCGGCTGCTGGGCTCCTGGGCAAGGGCTGCCAAATCATTCTGAATCCGTTTATGATGAGCTCTAAGGAAAGCCAGAGACAAAACCACCGAGCTCTTTCTCACTTGACTTAATCAGGCTTTGTATCTGGGCCTCCAGATGGAGAATACCAGGCAATTTAGCAGACTTCACCGTTCAGGCAGCTTAACTTCGCTGAATTACATCATGTTGTGTGTTAAAAAAGACAAAAAAGGCAGGAAAAAGGTAAAATGATACAAATAACACTCGTGTTATTAGAGTCTTGACTTGTGGAGTCAATGCGATTTCCTGAAAGGTTTTACTTGCTAAATATACCTCTTCTGACATCTATCCCTTTTGACATGTGCCCCTTCCATAGAGGAGGAGAGACTGTGCTTCTAATCATCTAAAAAAATAAAAATAAAAATCTCTGAGGAGCCAAGGATTTTGTACTTTAATGAGAACTGAAGATACTTCAAAAGCCTCAGCGTTTCAAAAATCAAGAACTAGATTCTTTTTTATGTGCATAAGCTTCTCCCTCTGCTGTGATTTGGGGAATAAATGCCTGAGACGGGCAGAACACGCACGTTATGTGAGAAATATCCTCTCTGACCTTTTTGCCAGCCTTAGAAAAATCCCCCTCACCTGCTCCCTGCGCCGGCGAATGGCCACGGTGGGAAGGAACCAGCACCAGCTGGGGGTGGAGTTGTCTCTTTGGGATGCCTGTGGTGGGGGATGAAGGCAGTAGATTTTATATTAGCTCTTGCCCACGTTCGTCAAGGTTTTATGAGCATCACCTTTAAGCACGAGGCTACCCAGAAAGGCAGCGGGGGAATCTGGAGCAGACGGACGCTCCCGGTGTACGCAGGATTATCGCCGTGCTGATGGGTGCCAACTCATTGCGCACAAAACCGGCGCTGGTTTGTTCTTTTCCATAAGGCTCACGTACCAGGTGGTGTTTTACAGAGAGCACTGACATTATTTAGGAAAGAATTAATTATGACTGTGTAGCTTTCCGAGCAAAGAGCCTGGCCGTAAGCGGCGCCAGGAAAAGAAGTCTTTGGATGTTCTGTGTGGGAAGCACGTGCCAGCGTAACTGCAGCAGCGTAGCTTCACCCACCAGGCTGTCCCAGGCCTACAACCCAACTTCACCCACCCTGGAGCTCTTTGGCAGCAGAAAAGGTCCACTTCATCTTCCAGGGGCCACCAAAGCAGTGGCAGGGCTGTGGCTCACGTTGAAGGGCAGCACAGGGCTCAGCCCTGCAATGCTCAGCATTGCGATCTTGGGGCTACCAGCGGAAGAGGAGCTATCAGCTCGGAAAAAAATGGCTTAATTTTGCATAGCGTATCTTCTCAAAACAACTTAAAAACCGTGTCTGTGTGTGCTATAGATGAAATATTCCGTTCTGAAAAATCACTGTGAGGATTTTGAATTGACCAGCAGCAAATTAAATAGTGGAGTAGAGCATGGCCAGATCCTTTGGAGCCTTGAACTTGGTCTAGTTCCCGGCATGTGTTCCTTAAATTGCAAAATAGGCAATTTATGCTCACTGGCATTCTATAGAAATTCTAAATGTATAGACTGTATACGTGGAATTCTGCAGCAATTAGTAATTTTTATCTGTTCTTATGAAAGAGGAAGAATTAAATTAAGGAAGTGTAGTGTGGTTGCTGCGAAAATTCTTCTTCTATGTTCATTCCCAGGTGTGAATAGGACTTGTCACTGATACAGTCAGTAATAAATGAGACTGCAGAATTAATGAAGGCAGAGAAATTAAATTAAAGAAGAAAGCCAAGGCTTTGTCCTTTGTCTTAATCACACTTCCCAAAATATTTGGGGGAAAGTAGTAGTAACATCATTTACTTGAAAAAAATTAAAATAATACCACAAGTAACATCATTTAAGTTCCTCAAATTCCATCCCTGTTTTTTGAACATTTGTAGTTTTCCAGAACTTTGCCTTTAGATTTGAAAGGTTCTGGGAAAGGGCTTTCCCTTAGTTTCAGCTCATCCTGAGAAGAGAATTTTATGATTATATTGACATACTTGAGCAATGTGGGAAGGTCATTTGAGGGCAGGTATTTAGTCAAACTCTAGAAGGCAAGCTGAGACTTTTGGTCATTGTTCTCAGTGAGTTTCCTCTTTTGTCTGGTTTGAAAAAATGTAGCTTAACCAAAAATGAGATTATTTGAAGAGTTCATCTACACTAGTAAATTATTGAGCCCCCAGGTGCACAAAAATGCAATGTACCTGCCCAGCTTTAATTATTGGTTCATAAAGCTTTCTAAGGTTGAGTTTAGTTTAGATGGTGTAATGAAATAAGTTGTTGATGAGTTCCACAAGTTGAGTGATGCCAGCCAACACATTTACAAACAGCTGCCACAAAGTACCTGAAATGTCTTTATGATTTATTGATTAAAATCACAAAATGTCAAGAAATGTTCAACTTAGGATACCAACAGTGCTCTGTACTTCTTGTGCTGCGTATATATATACGCACACTTAATATTGCTTTCAAAATGTTACTTTGGTTTCTTGCGATTTCCATAGTGAAACCAACCTTTTTGATCAACAGATTAATGAATTTAAAATATTCAGCAAAGTAGAAAGAGCTGAACAGTAACAGCTCTACCACTCACTTTACCAAACTACACAATGTGATGGTTTCTAATTCTTTCTAACTATAATCTTAGCTCGGCAAACTCCCTCACAGAAGCTCTTCCTATGACTCACCATTATTCTTGGGGGATTTTCATTGACTAAAGTTTCTTCATGGTTGAAACCTCAGAATTCTCAATAGGTGGCGTTTTGTAAGAGTAATTTGTTCTCAGGCTGCTAAAACGCTAATATGAGATTCAAGCAGAAGCCTGGGAGAATTGAATCTGACTTTAAATGTTTTACGTGCAATTGCTGTTTCTCTGACCTAATTCCCTCGCTTCTTTGGTGTTTATTTTTAAATGAAATGTTCTGGACATAAAGCACGTGCTTTTCCAAAGTTCGGCAGGGTAGTTTAATTGTTGATTATCAACTTTTTTTTTAGTTGTTTTCTTTTTCCCCTCTGATTTCTAAAAAAATACAAGTCAAAACCGTCAGTGCGTTGCATTAGAAAAAAATAAATCAAATACAAGATTAAAATAAAAATGTCTAGTCAGGACCTAGGAAGAATACTTGCTTACAATGAGGGTAGTTCAGCTCCTAATAAAATGCCAAACCTTTGGCAAAAAGCACGTTTAGTGTTTGTTTTGTGCTGGGAGCAACTGGCTAGAAGCCTTCATTGACAACACCCTCCCACTCACTTGGAAGCACGTTCTAGCCAGTCTCTCTTGGAGGTTACCCATCGTTCCACGTGAGCACCTTCAGCGTAAATCCACCATAGCAAAGTGGGGTTTACAGGTTGGCTAGTGTCTCTTCACACCTGAGGTCAGGGTTGTGTCCGTGGCCAGGTTCTTCAGAGGATGACGGGAGAAGCTGCCACAGCATGAGGAAGAGGGAGGGAACTGGCAATGCAGGAGAGCTGATCTCCAGGAGGGCCAGTTTGCAATGGAAGAGGGAAATCTGTTTGAATGGTGTAGCGATCCCAGCTGTCAACATCGCTGAGAGGGAAAGAGAGAAAGAGCTTTCAGGTAAGCTGGTGATCAAACCATTTACAGCTTTTTGGTCAACATTACCTGGCTGAACTTCGTCCAGAAGCAGCTTGGTTGCCAGCGTGGGTTTTGGCAGGGATGCTGTGTGACAGGCTGCTCCCGCCGTGCTCTGCTGCCTGCAGATCATCTTGGATATGGCCCATGGTGGCTGTGAAATGGGGATCTAGTTGCACGTGTGGCAAAAGCATACAGAACTTCAGTAAAACTCGTCCAGGAGAAATACCACGTTAGGGAGAAGAAAGGGATGCGTTGGCCATAGCCGCATTTAGGAGCGGGTCTGATCCCTGCGATATCCGACTGCACCAGCTTTCCATCAACACTACATCGGTCTTGTCTGATTGAGTCTCAGCCAAATAGTTCTCCTGCCAGATTTTTTGTGGACAGAATCAGATATGATGGTTTGTAAAGCTGGATGTTCCTCATCAGCATCCCAAAGGCAGCTTTCGTTGTGTCCCTGCAGCGATGACCCAGCAGCTTCCTTGGCTGGGAATGAAGGAGGGAGGAGCAAGGTCTGAGTATGACTGTTCCGTATCTGCAGCACTGTGTTGAAGTTCAGTTGGCTTTGGGAAACAACGTATTTGTACTTTTAAGAAGGGCTTTTGCATAGTAGGCGTAATTATTCTCACATAAACGAACTAGTAGTGCTAGTTTGTAGGGCACATAGGCAGGATTCATAAATAAAAGTAAGATTTTTCTCTGCATGGTAGTATAAGTATATTTATTTCTGTGTAGTTAAAACAAATTTAACGCCCAGGAGAAATAACATTATCATCAGGCTTCACCTTTTGCACATCAAAGGCTGCACAGGTTCTCCCAGTTCTCCCTGTATAGAGCCAGATCTCTTTCATTGGGCTGAAATGTGTTTCCTGGAAAGAAGTCATCTGAAATTGGAGACAGCAAAGGATTTTGAGAAGATAAGTTAAGATTCACACTGTGAAACTGTGCGTCTGAAGTGTAACATACTGTTAATGGCATATAACAAGGCAAAAAGTGAATGTTACCCGTGAGAAAGCAGAGGGTGCACACCTGGAAATGGGGGCGGTGGTACATGAGCAATTCATTCAGCAATTAGCCTTAACCCGAGGTACCTGAGTTACTCCTGAGGTGTTTGTAGTGACACTGTGATGTGCAGCACCGGTCTCTGTGATACGAGTCTGTCCGTTGACGCTTTTTTGTTCACTCCTTCTGGTTTCAAGACTTCAAAATCCCCATTTTTGAGGTGACATCCTCAACATCTTGTCTGGACGATGCACAGTTTCTGTGAACCTTTGAAAGGCGCTCCTCTAAGCCCGGGTAGTTCTCGGTAAATCCAAAGGTGAATCCATTTGTCCCTGTGAATCATATTACTCCGTCAGCAGCAGAACTGGATTAATGTTGAATGTTTAACATTTCCTGACCTGTTCGGCTCGGTAACACACCGAGAGGTACGGTATTAGGAGAAACGTAGCAATAAACATGTAAAACATTTTCTGGCACAGCGTTCTTTGAGAAATTGTGTCACAGACTTCTGCCCATTGACTTGCTGATGCCTCATATGAGTCAGATACGTTTCTGCTTCTGCTGGTCATGTCTGCAACTGTAGATCTCTCTATATACATCGGGGGTTTTTAGGGCAGCATTATGAGAATCAGTGATGGTTTAATTCACAAGCTCTCTAGAAAATGTTATAAATTCTGCTAGGTTTTTGGTGTTTGCTTGGGGTTTTTTTTTTGTTTTCCTCACTGACTGACATCCTGACAGGCTGAGCCAGAATCCCTTTCTTAGCCTGCAGGTATAGAAGGATGAAATGCTTTAATGCGTTCCTGTCCTCTGATGGTGCTGCTGTGCCTGGGGTTCCTTGGATATGCTGTTGCCTCTCTTCTCTATTGCAAGAGATGGGTTGGGGAGCTGATTTCAAGGAGGATGTTTCTGAGCTAATGTGAATATTGGTGGTTTGGAATGCGTTCAGTCAATGATGAATCCAGTAAAAGAGCGTGACTGCATGTTCTCAGGGTTTACGGTACTTCCTTCTGTTTAATTGCAGACCTCAAAAGAGGACCTTCTACAAGCTGATTTTGAAGGAGCTTTGAAATTCTTCAGGGTTCAGTTGCCCAAGAGGTACAGAGCTGAGGAGAACGCCAGAAGACTGATGGAACAGGCTTGCAACATTAAGGTAAGGATAGTCTTCATTTCCTTTAATTCACCCAGTGTTTTTACTGGAAGAAGTAAAGTATAGCGTTAAGAATGCTAGTAGCATGTGGAACGTAAAGGAATGAAATCATTGGTTTATTCTTTTTCTATATGGAAACATAGAATAATTAAGGCTGGAAAAGCCCTCTTAGATCATCGGGTCCAGCCTAGGACCTACCCCCACCACTCAGCTAAACCCTGCCACTAAGTGTGGCATCCAGTCTGGCCTTAAACACCTCCAGGGACGGTGCCTCCACCACCTCCCTGGGCAGCACATCTCAGGGCTTTATCCCCCTTTCTGTGAGGAGCAGCTTCCGAATATCCAACCTGAACCTCCCCTGGTGCAGCTTCAGGCTGTGCCCTCTCGTCCTGTCACAAATTGCCTGAGAGGTTGTATATGGTTGTATATTTATGCACACACCTATTTTTTTCAGTAGTAAAGAAAGTAAAGTGCTTGGCTTTTCCCTCTCTGCTCTGGTACAAGCTAATAATTTAAAAAACTGATGCGTGATCAAACAAACTGAATTATCAGAGCTCGCTAATTCATTAATCAATTTATAAACAGTAATTACACCAAACCAATGAACTGAATGTATGATAATCGTGCAATCAAAGGTCAGATGCTACTTGTTTTGACCAGAAGAGTTTTATTTGCTGAATGCTGCTGTACAATACAATTGTATTGGGGAAGAAACTTAGGTTTTTTGTATATCAACTGTACCAAGACATGATATTGTTTGATATTCTGCCCTGCCCAAGACTGCGCTGTCAAAAGCCGAGCTGCTTCGAAGGTCCAGAGCACAGGGATTGGGCTTGTAATGAGTGATGGCAGACTGAAGGAGCCTGACCGCAAGTTTCTGAGGATGGAAATCTGTTAAAAAATGGCCACGGGGGTTCATAAAGCTGTCATTTGAAAGCTCTGCTATTTTTTTCTGGGATTTTTTGTTGAAATATGTATATCTATGGATGGGCTGAACATCTGATCTTGAAAAGAAGTGCTTTTGTTCTTTCTTGGAGTGGGAATGGGTGTGGCCCAGTAATGGCCTGAGAACATCCCACCAGAAAGGACACTCCTCTCGTTAGCACTCCACCTTTCTTAGATCTCTCTCAATATGTTTATTAACGTACTTCTGTGCTGCCTAATTCCATAGTTTATTAAGCAAGGGCTTTTTCCATGCTGGTTAAAACTTGCTTAATTGCTGTCCTTTGTCTCTCTTCCCTCACCGTGGGTGGGTTTGTGGCTCCCAGCCCCTTCTCCTGTTGGCTGAGGTGACCTGCTGTAGATCTGCTGCAAGTCTCCAGCTGACTGCTCATCTCTCATACACGGCCTCACTGGAGCGTCCGCCCTCTGGTCTAGATGTAGCAAGACATTCCTCGTTGTTTACCATCACTCATGTCCTTGTTTATCAATACATGCTGCTCGTTACCCATTCTCTGTATCGTTCCTTCTGGTGCTTTTGCGTGGAGAGCCTTCCAGTCATCCTTCTTTCAGACTGACCTTAGTATTTCTGTTATGCAGCCCTGCTGAGGTGCCTTGACTCTGATAACTCGATGCCCCACGTGAAGTTAGAGCACGCAAGGGTTGAACTGACTCCACATTCACAGGTTTTGTTTATTTGGATTAGCTCTTCTCACTTTTGCCAACTAGAATGTCCTTAGAGAGCCAAATCTGAATCACGGGAACGTAACCTCTGACTGGAGATGCCACTTTAAGTATTTGATAGATAGAAGAGAAAATCACGTCATTAAAGAAGGTCAGGAATCATCAGCATAGCTTTACGAAGAGCACATCATGCTTAACCAGCCGAATAGCTTTTGTGATGAGGTGACCGTCTTGGTGGATGAGGGGAGAGATGAGAATGTTGCTTATCTCCAGTGTAGCCAGTATAGATGCTGTCTCCCATAACATCACTACAGACAAACTGATCAATATGGACTAGGTAAATGGACAGAGAGAGAGGTGGATGGCAACCTGGCTGAACTGCTGGGTTCAAATAGTTGTGATCAGCAGCAGCCGGAGGTCCAGCTGGAGGCCAGTCAGTAGTGTTGTGCCTCAGGGGTCAATACTGTGACCAGTATGCTCAGCCTCTTAATTTCATTAATGACCTCACTGATAGGGCAGAGAGCAGCCTGAGCAGGTTTGCTGGTGTCACAAAGGCGGGAGGAGTGGCTGACGGACCGGATGGGTGTGCTGCTATCCAGGAGGACCTGGAGGAACAGGCTGACAGGAATCTCGTGAAGTTCAACAAGGGGAAGTGTAAGGAACGACTGCATCCACCAGTACCTGCTAGTTGAACGGCAGCCGGCAGAAAAGGCCCTGGGAGTCCTGGTTGACGCTAGGTGGAACATGATGTGAGCCAGCAGTGTGCCCTTGCTACAAAGAAGACCAGTGGGCTGCATTGGGAGGAGTGTTGCCAGCAGGCCAAGGAAGTAATCCATCTACTCTGCTGAACGCTGGTGAGACACATTCGGAGTACTGTGTCCATGTGTGGTCGCCCCAGGAGAAGAGAGACGTAGTTACAATGGTGAGAGCCTGATGAAGGGCGATGGGGGTGATGAAGAGACAGAGCTTCTCTCCTGTGAGAAGAGGCTGAGGGATCTGTGGCTGTTTGGTCTGGAGCAGAGAAGGCTCAGGGGGATGTTGTCGACGTAGATAAATACCTGGTGGGAGAGAGTAAAGAATTGGGAGCCAGGCTTTTCTCACTGGAATCCGATGGACAGACAAGAAGCAGTGGTCTCAAAATTAAATAAAAGAACGTATTATTAAAAGCTACTTATTTATTTATTAACTTTAGAGATGGCCAGATACAGCAACAGGTTGCCCAAGGAGGTTGTGGAGTCCCCATCTGTGGAGATACTCAAGGCACAGCTAACCCTGAGCAACCTGCTGTAGGTAACCCTGCTTTGAGGGGCTGGTTGAGACAAAATGTTCACCAAAGCTCCCTTTCCACCACAATTATTCCGTGATTCTCTAATTAGATATTATAATCATGGTATTTATTTACAAACAGGAGCTAATAATTGCAGGAAATGCTCAAATAGGAAATTATAGTCTTGATGATCATCACTCAGAGAGGTCCCAGGGAATTCAGAGATGGTATCAAGAGTCTGTCTTATTGAATGCAGCAAAACTTGTTCTGTTCAAAAAAAAACCAACAACAACCCAACCCCCGGACCCTTAAACATGTTCTTTTTCCTGCTGTACGAATGAGGCGCTGTGTGTCTTTCAGCTGCTTTTTACTTCTGTATTAGTATTTGTAGAAATAAACACCAGATGTTTTGAGTAACTATCACACAGTAAGTGCCAGGGAGGATTTTTCTTTACATTTCTAAGCTAATTACCGAGGCATAAAAATGTGAAAAGACAATCATGCTAGGGCCAGGTTTCGTGCTCTCAATAGATCTTTTCCTGTGTTGCTTTTTCTCTTTTTCCCTACACTGCTACAAAACGAGAATTTTAACATGTAATGATGCAGCTCTGCTTGTGGCTTTTGGTTTTTCCTGAGCTCTAGCTGACGTGGTTCTAGGGGAGACAAATGAAAAAATACTTTTTCTCCTCAATTTCATAACTTTTAAGTTTATCTCATGATTTCTGGACCTAACCTTTGGATTTTGTAGTATTAGTTTTATTGTCCTATTTTTAAGCCAGGGAGAGTTGGCATGAGCCTCTCCCTTGAGAGCAGTTCTGCAACTACAAAAAAAAAAAACCCAAACACTCCTATTAATTGAAAATTTTATATAAAATGTGGTAGAGAATGTATGTCTTGTTCATTTAAGCACTGTCCATCAGGTGTGAATTTTGATCTTTCACCAGTGAGGAAACCACTGTGCACAAGCCAGTGGAATTGGAAAGAATAGTACTAATTTCCAGCAGCTAATTGTTGGGTCATATTCCTTGGTTTAGGAATGCGGAGAACTAATTTATACATTGCAATAATACGGCCTACGAAGCTTCCCTTCGGTTTTGGCATATGCACGTTACACACATATATGTGAAATTAGGGTCCTGATAATATCTGGCCGATGGATTATAGGCAACGTTTGTAGAGTTCAAGATCTGTTTGGGTGGAAGAGACTGAATCTGCGAAGTTTGAAGGTATCTCCTGAGACTTCAGGGCAGGTAGAGCCCGATATTGCACAGATTCCCAAGCTCAGGAACAGCTGAATAGAGGAGAAAGGTGTAAATTCTCCCAGGAGAGTGTCAGGTGCTGATTTAAGGGTTAATGGAACTTAATAAAAGACAAAACTGTAGAGGGAATGAATGGGGGATTGGCCTCCTTTGTTTCTTGCTAGTTTTCTGGTCTGTAGTGACCATACCTTTCGTTTTGCGATGACTTTTACAGAGGGAGTGGCTCGTTTCTCTTGGAGTAATCGGTAACAATTACGGTTGTGAAAATGAGTTTGGGAATGATGATTTTCAACCCAACCAGAGCAAACTGCATATTGTCTCTAGAATAAGGCATGACCTGAATTTCCTGCGTCATAGAATGATTTCCAGCTTTTTGTAGTTGTGCTTTTGAACAGGAGAGGGTTGGGTTTTTTCCCCTATTTTTTCTCTCATTACAAGCAGTATCAGAGGATTTCCTGTGCCTCTGGAAGCCCAGTTTGATGAATGAATGAATGAAGAGCCTCTTCTAGATTAATGAAGGTTAAGCTTAAGGGTGCTATTGTGTTAAAACAACTACCACATTCTGCATGCTCGTGAAATCTGCCTCAGTTGCCTTTTGTAACACAATTTCTGTAGTAAGGGTCTGTGTATGTGCTGAAGAAATTGTAATGCCTTGTGGTTTTAGCACAGGGAGCCGGTCACCTCTATTCTGACACCCGGCTTCAGTCGGTGGACTTGTAGAATGGGAGAAAGTAGATCTCACTGGGAGGTTTTCTCTGTATGAAAATGTCCTGGTTTGACAGTTTTCAAGTCAATCCAGGGAGTTGTGCCCGTTTCTCTGTGACTGTCTCATGACACCTGGAAATGGAGCGGAGCTAACATTCAAAAAGTGTTGCATTGCAGGTCTGGAAGTTGAGGGTAGCAGACAGGTAGGTGGAGAGATACTGTGAAGTTAACTGTGGGGCTTTAGCCCTGGTACCCAGGGAAGGTGAGGAGAAAAGATAGGATGGGCTGTACAGGAACCGAGTCCAGGAACCTGCAGGGAAGATTGTTCGGGCAGCATCTGTAATGGTATCTCCTCATGGCTCAGGGAGCACGGTGACTCCGTGTCTCATCTTCTGTCATCTTCAGTGGCAGGACAGGAACCTGGTAGATTGAAGTTCTTCTAAGAGAAGCTTTTTCCTAACCGTGATAAACTTCTCCCCTCCTTGGAGGAGATCAGGCTTCCAATAGACCCAGCAGTATTAGAGTTGCTGCTCTCAGCACCTTAGGTGAGAGAAGCAAACGGCCTTCAGAAAAAATGGTGCCTTTTTCAATGTAGAGCACGCACACATTTTTGTTACCTGTCAACATATTGACAAATTTATTATAGAGTCATAAACTGATTCAGGTGGGAAGGGACCTTTCACGGTCACCTAGTGCAATCCCCCTGCAGGGAGCAGGGCCATCTGCAACTAGAGCAGGTTGCTCAGTGCCCCCAACAACCTCCCCTGCAATGGGGCCAGGGATGGGGCAGCGACCACTTCTCGGGGCAACCTGGGCCAGGAACTCACCACTCTCAGTGAGTGGTATTATATCTAGTCTGTATTTTAATCAGTGATCCCACCTGGGTGCACCCAACAGTTCTGTCTTGGAGCAGGACCCTTGTATGGCTCGTGGGTTAGAACTCCGCGAGCAGAGCCATAGAGAGAAATTTCAGTAAGGTAGCTGGAGCTGTGCTAAGCCCTTCTCATTTCAGAGCCGTTGTTTATGAAAATTTAAAACAGATTCACTGTGATAATGTCACCATTTACATGTCTTGAATTAAAACTGGTATTGCGGTGCTCAGGCCTTCCTGATGTGGGTGAATTACTTTACTCACAGCTCTGTTGCCAATTTATCTGGAAGTCATTTTTTGCAGCCACGGTTTAACAGGGAATTACATACTGATTTAGGTGAGTTTCAATGGCAAGTACTAAAAATAGCTCGCTTGCTCCCTTCCTTCCAGTGTCTTCTCTCTCTTGGTGTTTACGTGTGTATTTATCGAGATACTTGGGAGGTTTTGCTGTGTGAGAGGTGGCGAAGCAGCACAAACGCAATAGAAAAGCCAAGGAGGCAACTGCAGAAAGGCCCTGAAACTGCATCAAGCCTCGTATTCCTTTGGTTCTACCAGTGATGTATCTAATGAATCTTCCAATATAAAGGACAGGAAAAAAATGGCTCATTTATCAACTTCTCAAGAAAAGGCCAAAGCAAATTGGAAAGAATTATGTTTAGATCTATAGAACCCCCTGCCGTGCCCGTTTGCGATTTCTTATTAACAGGCAATGATCAATTCCACTTACTGTGTCTGCTCTGTTATCTCCAAAGAGCAGGATCCAATTGTCCTTGTGAGGAGGGTCATGGTTTTTAATGCCTCTTCTGTTTTCAGCTTCAGCTTCCTTCTTTCTGCTTGGCTTTGGGGTGTAGTGCAGCGCAATGAGCTGGCACCTGAAAAACAGATTGAAGCGCCTACAGCGGAATTAGACATTAAATGTTACTGTAATCCTGGAAGAAAGTGTCATGCATTTAAAAAACAAGCCCATTTCAGCTATGAAATATTTACTTGAACTCTGCATATCTGGCTTTCCGGTGATGAGACACGTTGCCTGGTAGTGAGGGTGTTCATGGTGTTCAAACATCAGCAAAACTGTTGAGTTGTTTTGTTTTGGGGTATTTTGGGGGGGTTTTTTAGTTGGTTGGTTGGTGGTTTGGTGGTTTTTTGCATTTGTGCTGAGTTGATGTTGTAAATGGAATCAGGTATGCTGTTAATTTTTATCAAGAGGCTAGGAATAGGATTTTCTTATTAATAGTTCAATATAATCACATTTTAACCATCTAAAGTAGCTTTGCCACGTGACTGAGCGCAAATATTTTGGTGTTCTTCTCATAGTCATTTGTTGGCAAGCATACTTGTGCATGAGTAATGGCATCGACAGGAACGGTGCTAAGGGAAGATCTTTAAAGAACTATGAAAGTTTGAGGTGGAAAAGTGGATAGAAATATTCATTGCGTGTACGCCCAGTAATGATATCGCAGTGTGCACCATGAAGAGATCCGCCCGAAGTATTAGCAATTTAATTCAGTAAGGTGAGGGGGGCATCTGAAAACTGGTCTGTGCTCGAACAGACCACCTAAATTTGTTTTGTTCATCTCTGTGCCATCGGGAACTCTGGCTTTCCAGGGTGACAGATGTTTTCCTGTTCAGAACGGAAGGAGGAAAGCGTACACAGAAGATCTTTTGGCTTAAGCTTCTTGAATCTGGCTCTTTCCTCCTGGGTGAACAACAGCTCCTTTCCATCCTCGGTTCTGAAAATAGCCCAGCAAGCCGTAGCTGAGTGTGGCAAAGAGCCGCACTGTTTGACAGCTCTGTCTCCTGCCATCTTTGCCACAATTTGTCTAAAATAACTCAACTCTGTGAGTAAGAGAAAGGGAAGATTCTTCCCAAGCTGAACTGGGTTCATTTGAATCCCAGATGCGGGTTGGCTGCATGGTTGAAGGACCTCCTGTAAGGTGACGCACTGAAAGGTTCTGTGGGAAGTTTTCTACCTCCAGGGGTCTACATGTCAGGCAGTAGCAGTCTCTAGAGTTACTGTTGTCAGCACAGTAGTCATCTGAGCTGTTCTTTACAAGAGAAAGTCTCAACTTTCTTCCTTTGAAGGAAACAAACCTTGTATAAATACGTAAGTACATAGAGGTTGTATAAATGGACTTGGAACTGATTTTTCGGAGGGATACCTTGAGTTTGGCTACAGAGAAGGATTGTGATCACGGTGCCTGGCAGGTTTGCAGTACCCCTCATTCTCACAGATAGCCTTTGGAAGATGCTTCTGTGGTGCAAAAGAGGCCGTAGAGGAAGAATAAATGTATCCCAGGATCAGCACTTATGACTATAATTAAAAGGAGCAAAACCACAGGCTTTCACATTTCGTGGAGAAAGACACGCAGGTGAAAGTATAAATGCAAAACTGCACAGAAACAAGCTCTGTGCCCTGCGATTATGTTGACCAAGAAGTGTTCCCTGATACTGTCTTCAGCATCAACAAAACTGTTCAGGCTTAAGATGGAGAAATCTCCCTGGAGGTGAAAATTCATCTGTGCTTCTGTTGGACCTCTTTCAAGAGTCGGCTGTGAGGAAGCAGCCATCAGCTCAGCAGTAAGTAGTCTAGTGGTAATTCAGAGGAAATCTATTTCTTCACATGGAGAAGACCATGGGGCCAAGATAGTGCAGCCCTTGCCTAGCCTAAGTCTTCGTGCTGTCTGCGAGAGCTCAATTTCAAACTACGTGTCCCTAAAGAATACTGTGCCTTCATTCGTAGAAGCCAACTCCTGTGACCAAAGAAACTCTGTATTCTCCTCTTAGAACGCTGAGGGCAGAAGCTCTGTTGTATACTGGCAGTTCAAGGAACTCAGAGAATTTTCTTTTATTTCTACACCTAGAAATCTTTGAATATGCGCGTTTGGCAGAGATCGCATTTGGGCAAAAAAATTCGAGCTGCCTTGTGTCGTATTTGATCAGCCGTTCTGATCTGTCATTCTCAGAAAAGCTGTGGTTATTTTATTTCTACAGATGTTGCAGAATTGAAAGCTGAAGCGATTGGAACCGAGTCATGACTGTTACAGAAAGCTCAGGTAGTGCTGAACCAGTGGCTACTGCTCGAACCAAGTCATGACTGTTACAGAAAGCTAAGGCAGTGGTGAACCACTGGG
>WEIS01044483.1:75401-95376 GCA_013389965.1 Todus mexicanus
CGAGGACTTTGGGGAAAAAAAAAAAAAAAGATATTCATGCTCAATTCATTCTCAATGTCTTCCAGAGAACAGCCAGGACCAGACATTTGTTTCATTTCATTTGCTTTTTGACAGATGATGTGAGGTGACAAATTCCGAAGCACCGTGCTATACTGACAATAAGGGGGGGTTGGGCAAAGGTGAACAATATCCCCTTTTTTTCCCCCCCTAGAGCTTTCGCAAATAAACAAGTAAAAGCCACTGGGGGTGGTGTCCTTACGCATTTTTGCTGGTGTTTGATTTTTCAGGCACTTGCAGTTGAATTTCTCTGCTTTGAAAATAAACGAACAAACAAAACTAACTATAGAAGGACGGCCGTCTGCATTTTTTAAATCCAGAGTTCTGCAGTGACAGCAGCTTTTGGAACCAAACTCCCTATTAATAACCTCCCATTACAAACCCCAGGCATTATTTTTGTCATTAGTGACACTGTTTGGAGTTAAATTCCGTGAGTGGTGACTTGCCTGTTAACTAAGCAGTCTGGAGCTACTGGAGTAGAAGTTTTGTGAGGGCAACAGGCACAGTTTCAGGATCTCCTTATCATTTTGCTTCAGGATTCTCTGGTTTCCTGCAGTGAATGGCTTTTATTTTTACCCTATTATAGATATAATATTTTAACCTTATTATAGATATAATATTGTTACCCTGTTATAGCCTTCTTTCTTTTGTGGAGAGTATGTAGAGTAGTAATCAGAAGGTTAAATCGTTTATGTTGTTTACTTTGTGTTTGAGTATAAATACATTACATGGTGCTGGTAAACGGAGGTGAAGAGCTGTACGCCAGAGACTTTGGAGAAATATCCTGGTATAATTATCTCCATTTGTAGGGGGTTGTTTGTTTTATTTTGGAATGACAGAGAATTGCTATGGCTGGAAAAAGCCTTTT
The DNA here is from genome assembly GCA_013389965.1 of Todus mexicanus. Lineage (NCBI taxonomy): Eukaryota > Metazoa > Chordata > Aves > Coraciiformes > Todidae > Todus > Todus mexicanus. Next base: position 76,327 of record WEIS01044483.1, read on the forward strand.
AAGATCATCAAGTCCAACCATTATTGAACTCTACCAGGGCCAGATGTGCCGGTTTACTCTTTCACGAATGTTTAAGTAGTGCTGCTTCATGGTGTTTGGATGGTTTGTATTGTTCACATCGGAAATAAATCCTTCACCTCTTTGCTCACACTTCCCTGCATTCCTTATCTCTGTAACCAAAATTAAAACAATAGGAAAAAGTTAAAAACCCACTCCTGTGGGGTCTGTTCGCTGGGAAGCCTTGACCATGTAGCTCATTTTCCTATTCAATTGTTCAAGCAGCATATGAAGATCAGGTTCTTGTTATGTTATTGTATCTGATTATGATTCTTTCAGCTTCCTTCACTTGCTTTGTCCAGTTTCCTTGACAATAATTCACAGAATCACAGGATCGTCTAGGTTGGAGAAGACCTCTGAGATCATCAAGTCTGACCACTTACCCTTCTCTACCAAGTCCAGATTCTTAGCCAAAACTTGATTCTGCAAGTGACGTTCGTCAAAAGCCAGGAAAATACAAGCAAACCTCCTCTCTGAGTAATTAACCAGCATAATAAATAATCTCTTCAATCTGGCAGTATAGATTCTGTAGGCACAAACGCAGTGTGCATGGCTCAGGCCCAAGGACGGCGCATCGGCTTGAGTCACCCAGTTACTGTGACAACAGAGCTGCAGATTCTTCAGCTTCAGCAGCCGTTCAGCCCAGCTGCAGCTGCACGTGGCACCGGCCTGGAGGGTTCCTCGGCACTCCTTTCTCACAGGAGAATTCATGAGAATTCGTGAATTCATCAGCGTAGACGTGCTGTGGCTGTCACAGCTTGGAGAGCCTCAGAGATCGAGGCCGTGACCTCTAAAAGAAAAAAACTCAGCTATAACTAAAGTTCTTAGCCGAGTCAAGTGATCGTCTGAGCAGCTCTTTTCTAATTTGTGAAATCCTTTTGTTAACCCGTAGCTCAGAGCACAGGATCAATGACCTTATCATGCATCCTCACCAGGAACAATTTCAGGGCAGTCTGAGCAAGCCACCCGATTGTGCCACCTGGGATGCTCCGTCTTTACCCGGCAGGGAATATTGATTATCCTTCTGCTAGTCAAGAGCAGTGGAAGGAACTGGAAATGGATCAGGGCTTCGAGTCGCGACTGTCTAACGAGAGAACTTTGTTCTGCCTGCTCGTGCTCTCCCGAAGGCGGCCCCTTGCAAGCTGCGGTAGCCAGCAACGCCTATGCCTGCTGATAAACTGTTCTCCCTGTCATACTCACCTAGGCCTGCACAGACACAAATCCCGTTGCTTTTGCTGGCAGCAGGAAGCTTAGAGGCATATTTGGCCCTTGTTTCTCTCCTAACGCCAAGTGAAATGTAGGCTCGTGTTGTAATGAACTTCCTCCAAGAGTAGTTAATTTGTTTGTTCCTTTCCTAAGTGCAGTGTGATGCAGGGTGTGTTCCTTGCCGAGGAGGAGGGACACGTGGTAAGAAAGCAGCGTCTTGCTTGGGACGGTTTCTGGTTTCCAAGCAGGACGTTTTGACAAGAGGTTCTTGGAAAGGCAGTGACTCTAGCCCAGAGGGTTCTCTTTTTGCAGCGTGTTTTGTTGCTCTGCCGAGATGCACCGGAGCCAACGTGACAAACTCAAGTGCTTCAGGACTTGACAAAGACAGGCCTGGTCAGGGATGGAGGTGTGAAGGGGAAGGAGATTCTGCCTGGACTTGGTAACCCTTGAAAACCTTCTCCTCTTCCCCTCCTATAGTAGAGGACCTCCTAGCCTGAAGCAACAGGGTTCATCCCAGGTGCAGCACTAATTGCTGAGGTAAATTAGGAGGATGAATGATCATGAGCCATGCTGGAGTCCATATTGCATCGTTCTGCTCACTCTCATCAATCTCTTTCCATCAATCAGCTTCTCCTCTGGCTGAAGCAAGCAGGAAACAAGCAGGACATTTATAGATCCAGTGCTGGGCTGAGAGCTCACCCAGGGGCTGGCTGGGAACCCTGGCTCCCTGGGAACAGCAGAGAGTCCATCTTTATTTTCCTTCCATCTTTACTGTAAGGTCCACGAAATGTAAGCCACAAATAACATCTTGTAGAGGGACTTCATCACAACCCGTGTTTACACACAACCTGTTCAAACAAAGGAACCATTTATCTGTATACCTGGTGGATTTTCAACCTTTGATCCACTTTACAGGAGCGTTAGACAAGATTATATATAGTCACAGGAATTTAGGGGCGGGGAAGAGGTGGAAAAGCCTGAGAAATGTTTTTTGAGTCCCTGATGTGGGGGATTTCACATGTCCTTACCCAACAGCGAGGGCACGAGTAGGACAAGCACCTCTCATAAGGCTGCATGAGTCCGGGTTTTGTATTTGTTTGCTTTTTGTTGCTTTTATGATATCAAGTCAATTGGAAGGATTAGCCAGAGGATAAAGACGTCTGTGCTCTGGGAGGCTTCTTGGAAAGATCAGTAATGACGGCTTTTACCTTTTTAATGTGCCTTACGCAGCTCTAATGGACCTAAACCAGCATTTTATTCTGAAGGAGAATTTGTTGACATCAGAAAAGGAGACTTAGCTGCTAGAGGAGTGTAAAGAACATGCAGCAGACTAATGTAGGAAAGCATTGAGCTTTTATGTTTGTGACCTTGTCCAAATAGGAAGTAATTACAATATAATTCAATTCTGAAAGTATGGAAACCACGACAGTTGAGAGAGAGTGACATTTTAAGAGAAATAAGCGTGTGTTTTATTCCATCTCCTCTGTCAGACTCTGAGGCATCGCTGATGCTCTTTGCTCTTCCTGCCTCCCTTCTTCCACTCTTGATCAGAATGCAAGATTCAGGCTTGTCAGCACCTTCACTTATTAAATCTCTTCTCCCTGATAATTTCCACTGCTTGCAATATCTCCTGCCTCCATTTTCATACAGTCTTTGGTTCTCGTGACCTATACCAAGACTATCTCCCTTCAGTCACTCATTTTGCTCAGGTTCGGGGAGCAGTAACAGTTTCCCCAGACACTTGACTCTCCGAATACCTTAGAGATGAACACATCACAGCGGCGCCGCGAAGCAGGGTTTTATCATCTCTGGTTCCGAGGAGGAGATGCTGAAGCAGACGGTGAAGCTCTACGCTCAGACACAGCTAACCCTGGCCATGCAGAAAGGAAAATATCAAGGTATTTTACGTGGATGTACATCTCCAGCAACAGGATCACGTTTGTTCCCAATTAGCCTATAGGTTGTTTTCCTGTGTGTGTGTATTAGGAATATCTGAGGACAGTCAGTTGTCTCACTGTGTTCTTCTCCTCTGAGACTCATCGTTACACCTCCGATAGATTCACTTATTAGGCTCGTTAAGGAAATGGAGGGCATCTCGCCTAAATGTTTGCCGCATCAGCGAGCCACAGTTGCCTTCTTTTCAACCCCAGACAAATCGGAAAACAAAACATTGCCAAGGGTGGATCTGTGCACAGCTCCCAAGGACCCAGAAATCATCCTGAAAATGACAAGGATTGAAAACAGCCAACCTGCTCTACAGGATGTCATTTACTGCCTACGGAACTGGTGATGGCTTGTGTGTGCTCCGTCCGAGTCATAATTGTGGCTGCTCCATCACTGGAAGTGTTCAAGGCCGGGTTAGATGGGGCCTTGAGCAACCTGGGCTGATGGAAGGTGTCCCTGTCCATGGCAAGGGGGTTGGAATTAGATGATCTTTAAGGTCCCTTCCAACCCAAACCATTCTAAGATTCTAAGTGCTGTCTTGGGGCACTAAAAAGAATCAAACGCGGGTGTGAAGTTTCCCCACTGTGCAAATTTGGTTCACACGTAAACCAACAGCTCTTACTCTGTTTCTGAAGTGCCACACAAATATGAGCTGCTCTGTAAATAAGGAGCAAAATAAGTTATCGCCGCACTGCGTTTTTGTTTTAATGCCTGGACAAGCCACTTACCATCTCTCTTGACCCAACCATTGTCCTACGCCCCCCTCTGATGGATCATCTGCCGTATGGTTCCCTGGTTGTGTCTTGCTGCCAGGGACCAGCTTCACACCCATTTAGCGGTGGAAAACCATTAACTGGCACAATCTAGCCCCAGATTAAGTGACCCAGAAAGATCTTTCATTCAAAACTCCCATTGAAGTCTCCCATGAAGTGTGTACACATGCTGTTCTTGCTGGTCGCGTTACTCAGATCTCTCTAATAGCTGCTGTCCGTGTCATGATTCTCTGTAGCCACGTGAGGTTATTCCAGAAGTATGATTTAGAAGAATTATTTGGATCTGGGCTGTTGAGATTCCGTTGCTCAAAGGATTCAGAGACGCCAAGGTCCTTAAGTGAGCGCAGAGATGACATCGAGATAACCCAGACCTGAAGTGATGTGGAAATACATTAGAGAACTCTGCAGCTGAAAACGTGCTGTATAGTCGACTGGCACTAATATAGCAAGGGTAGTCTGATACGGTTGGGTTGGAGCTATTTAAGATTGTTAATAAGTAATTAACCCATGAAGTGACTGTAACGGACATAATTTTCATCAAGATTGAATTATTAACTTGCCAGGCGCGCTTTGGAATTTATCGATGCCCAGGCAGGACACGCTGGTGCCCCTTGGCTGCCACATTAATTAAAGATCCCCCACACTCAGGAAATGCTCTGAAAAGATGCCCCCCCCCCCCTCAAATTCACCAGTTCATGTTTTTCTCCTCGCCGCCACTCAAAGACCACCCTCCCCACTTTTACATTCAATTTGTCTTTTGCTGGAAAGCTGCTAATTTCATGCTACTTTAGCCCTGCAGCAGCCAGCCTGTTGCTAAGCAACCTCCAAAATACCGAAGGGGCCACTGTCTAGCTGCTTTTCTGCAGCCCACCCTTATTCTTATTTATTTACTTACACAGCTGACTTATTCATATAGCCAAACAGATTTCTTCCTAACGTGGAAGCAGAGCTACGAGGCTCCAAGCTGCAGCAGGGTGCCTTTCCTTGCGGGGCTGTTTGTCTTCTCTCCAACACCATCCTCTACCTTGTGTCCATTGGTTGATGTTCCTGTTCCTCAGCTGAGCAAACTCCTCATGATATTTGTCGAGCTGGGGTGGCATCCAGGAGTGTACTGGAATTGTAGTTTGAAGGCGGAGCTGGCTGTGGACCGCTGTGACTGGTGTGAGATAGCAGCTGGAAAACTGGTTGGTCCCAGCAGTCCTTGATGGAAGAAAAAAAACAAACCCAAGAGTACAAAGATGGCTTTAAGCCATTTTTCTGCTTGCTTTTTTTCTGGCTGCTTTAACTTCCAGCTGTGTCTGCCTTCCAGGCTTCTTGTAGCCCAACTAGATCTGCAAAGAGTAAGAAGGTGGTTCTTCCTCCCCTGCCCAGCAAGTGCTGGGAAAAGCCCTGCTCTGGAGGCGGTCCTGCAGGACCAACTGCATTTTTGTGGGGTGGGGTTGGGATCCCAGCCAGGGCGCCCCTTTGCCTCGAGTTGTATCAGGTTGCTGCTGGAGCGTTTGGTGTATAGATAAGCTGGCCGAGCGTGTGGTGTGGCTGCACGGGGATAGAGGAGGGAGGCAGACAAGAAATGAAGCTGTGACCACGCCATTTGTTCTAGACGTGTTCCCAAAACTCGGGGGGGGAAGTGGACGTGGTTTGTGTGCACTGACACCATGCGTCAAGCAAAAAATCTGCTTGGAGTCACTTTTCACAACCAGGAAAGCCAAAGCCTGGCTGTGCTTGTTGTGGTAGCATTGGTCGCATCAGCGTCGGTGTGACACTGATGGTAACTTTGATGAGAGAACCTCCATTCTCCTCAGTAACAGCTTCAGAAGCAGTTTGGATGCTCTCACAAGCTCCAGTATTTTGCACCTTTACATCAGCACAATGTGGTAGCTTGAGAAAGAGAAGAATGAATCCTGTAGAGATTTATTTGGAATAAATGGGGAAGTTTTCCCCATTTTTCCATTTATGTGGTTTTCCTTTTTGTTTCAGCAAGAAGAGAGCTGAGTCTCCAGCCTGTGCTTCCTCCACAGCTGTTGCCTCTCGGTCCTCTCCCTCCTGCCTTTGGCAGTTGCTGACTGACGACTTCTTTGTCCCTCTGTTGAAGTTTTCATCGTAGGCTACTTTTCTGGTAGAAAACTCATTTTTCTGCTTTGATGATCCATCCATTACCTGACACTTTCCAGAGAGGAACAAAGAGAAGTGTGCAAACCCTTGTCTTTGTACCCGCAGTCCTGCTGAGCAGGGGTTGTGCACAAGGCTGAAAGTAATTTTTTTTCCATCAAAGAGAAACGAGGGAGGTGACGTTTTATGTCCAAATCGAGGTTTTTTCCCCTTATTTACTTTAAGCATTCAATTACGCATTTGGATGACTAAAAGATTTCTGAGAGCGGTTCGGCCTGCTCCTTCTGTATTCTGATGGTTTTTTCCAAATGAACTCTTGGTCTTTTTGTCATTTAGTGCACGTCTGTCGCTGGGATGTCTGCTTTTTGTGGACACCCAGAGGAGAGCTGATTGCCAAACCTTTGCTGACCTGTGGCTTCCCAATTTTTTTTAAATGTGGTTGAGATTTTCCCAAGCCAAGCTGTACTATTTGTGCTAGCCTGTGTGGTTTGGTGCTGTTCTTCACATGGAGCTCAGAGACCTTCTTGGTGCTCGGGCAAATATTTCTCTCAGGTATTCTCTCAGCTGAGTTGTGAACAAAACACAAGAGAGTTAGAAACAGCTTGCATGTGCAGGAATAGCTGATGCTGCCCTGAGAAGCTGGTTTAGATGCATTTAAGAAGTTTGACTCAGCAGATCTTAGTTTCACAGAATCACAGAANATTAACTGAAGGAAGGAAGAAAAGGATCTTTGAAAGGGGAAGATGATGATGAACACTTCGAATCACACCCAGATGCAAGCAAGTGGCTGGTGTGGCTGGTGTGGGTGACGACCTCTGTATATTTGTTGTGGCTCTGGAACTGATACAGGAAGCACAGGTCATACGTTCCTAGTAGAAAAATTTAAAAAAATAAGTGAAAATAAAAATACATTATTGCCCAGCAAAATCAGCTGAACATTTTGCAGTGTACTGCTGATAACCGACGGCCAAAAGCACTGAGGCAGGGCACTCCACAGTGAGCTGCTTCTCTCCCTGCCGTTAAACTTCGTTATGGGAGAGAAGAAAAACCTGATGCCAGTCTTTCTCAGTTTCAGAGTCCTAAGGAGTGTTGAGGAAACTTTCCTTTTGTTTTTATTTTTAACCCGAGATCCTGTCCATCTCAGTCATGTCGATACCGTGCAGCGTCCGGGATTCGCCATCTCACAGAAATCATCAGCGTGACTCATCGGTTTCGCTCTGCTTCAAACTGGGGGGAGCCCAGTTAATAGGCTGCCAGATCCATTGCCACTCCTCAGGCAACTCCTCCAGTCCCGGGGGCATTGCTAAATCCACGTTTAGTTCTCCAGGTTACTGTAAAGTTCCACAGTGAGCTGTACCTACAGAAGAAAAATATTCCAAGAAACAGCCATCGTATGGCTGAGAAAGGTGATCGAATCCTTCACCACTTTTAAGGAGCAATTGGTTTTAGTGAGTGATTAGAAACTGAGTTATTCTCCAAGAAAAAGATCTATAACCTTTCAGACGATGAATTTACTGTACACACGTGTATGGAGACAGTGATAGAGTCTTTCTTTTTCACGTTAGCCATTAGTTTATTAGCAATTGGTTTATTTTCCTGGGTTTTCAGATCAACATTGTGTTTACTCCATCAGATTAAATCTTGCAGTTCACTGTGGTAGAAGAAAGGACAAACCCCTCGGGGCTTATTCTTGCAGTCTGCAAATGAGTGAGCAAGAGCAGACGCTGATTTCTGCCCTGTTAATTTGAACTGTAAGCACCGAGCTGAAATTGGGTAGGTGGTACCTGCCCTGTGCACCAATGGATGGCAGGCTGAAATACATTGAGGAACTTTATGGTAGAAATCTCTTTTTTAAAACTTCTTTTTGCAAATCATCCTAAAACTTTATCGCGCCCTCTGTTCGCAGTTGTGTTTTGCTGGGAGTTTTTTTCTTCCAATAAAGCAAAAATTCTCATTCGTTCCAAGCACATTCCTTGCAGAAGAAATTTTGCATCGATAATTCCCCTCCGTAAAAAGCGTGTTAAAAGATCAAGAACAGATTAAAATTTGTGGCTCAATTTTCTCCCTAAGTAGAGGCCTTTATTTGGATGTCAAGGGGAGTCAGCAGGAGCACTGGGAGGGAGCAAAGCTCAAATACTGACCTCAGCTGGAGCAGTTTGTGCCCAGCCTGAGCGCGTGGATATGAACAGAAAAATGTTCTTTTGCCCCGGAGACATCTGTGCTGAGCTGGACCAACTCTTCATACTTCTAATTCCTTTTTTTCTAGGGAGTTATTATTTTGTTGTTATATTATTTTGGAGGGAGATATTTTTATATATATGTATTATTTCTTTTAATTGCATAGATAGCAGTAATACGAGATCTATGGTCCAGATTTAAAATAAAAGACGTACTTGGGATAAGACAAAGGAAGAGGGGTAGAAAAGTACGTGGAAATATCTCTGGTTTCTGAAGCAAAGCCTCATGGAGCATGTTGGGAGCTCTTCGATAACTTGTGGAAGAACCTGCCTTCTCTCCCCCTTCATACATTCCACAGGAGCTCTTAAAATAAGCTCATTAACAGTCAGATGAAGGCAGGTTAATCTTCAAATCACATGTAAATAGAGAAGCTTTTCTCCTCGCGCTATATTGAGGCATTAAACGTCGATGCAGATTCTCGCCGTAGGAGACTCTATCAGCGCCGTTAAGCACCGCGGTGGTTTGTCTCCCAAATCATCTTCCGAGAAGAGAATTTCCCTTTCACTGTGCTGCGCGGCGGTGAATAGGGATTTAGCGGCGGAGGATTACGCGAAGCTTAGATTAGCGGCTGCTGCTGGTAGTCTTTAGACGGCTGATCAGCTTGTGCGGGCTTGAGCTGCTTTTCCTCCCCTGGAGCTGACCTCTACAAACTCCAGGGGAATTTGGCCAGGGAAGTACTGAGGCTTTGCTGGCTTCATCTTCCCCAGCAAACCCATTTGATGTCAAACGTTTTCTGTATCAGATTGCTGGTCATCATCTTCGGGGTGTGTATAGATATACATTTTTTTGGGGCGCATTCAGTGCTGTGACCTCCAAGTGAATGCTTTCATCTTTAACTGGAGCATTGTGGGGCACGCTGTTCTCCTGGAAAGTACCAGGAGTTTGCACTTTTAATGTATAATGCATGAAATCATCTCGTTTTGGGAGTCTTCGAGCATGCCTCAGTCTAGACTGCATCTCACAATCAAACCGTCTGTCCTCTGTACCTCAGCTGCTGAGCTGCTTGGACTAGTCTGTCTGGTTGAGTCCAGTTGAGCTGACACCACGCGCCGTTTCCTGATCGCCCACAGCGCTTCAGTCTTAATTACTCTTTATCTCATCGTCCAAGCAATCAGGCTGCACATTTAGTTTTTTGTATAAGGAGCGTGCCGTTTTTGTTGGGCTTTTTCGCCTGTGGAAGTGTCTCACTTTTACGATGAGGTTTCTGTCAGGGGGTTCACGAGAAAGGCACGGCCACAGACCTTCCTGAGGCTTTACCAAGGTGCTCCGGGGGTACCAGCACTGCAGCCCCTGCCTGATGATTGCACAGCGGAGTGTGTTACGGTGTGTTTGTGGCCAGCTCCAGTGGGTTGGATGAACAGAGAAGGTGTGGTCGTCCTGCCTTATTCCTTACTTTTATTTAACTACGCAGAGAAATTTAAGAATTCAAGAATTTCTCTGTGCCTGGCGCTCCAGCCTTTCGTTCTTTCTCCTTTTTTTTTTCCCTGTCTCAGTCTAAAGGTCAGGTGACCGTCAGTAAAGATACTAAAATCTGATGTGGTATCGGGCGCTCCAGACAGGTCATCCAGGTGAACGTATCATTGTGCTCTCCTGTGGTCAATGTCTTACGTTCATAAAAACACTTAAGCAAATGTCATGTGAACACAAAACATTTAACGGCACTCTGGAGAAAACTGGACAGACAACGTCAAAATAATAACAGCAATAATAATACCCCTTGAAGTTTGGTATTTTTCATTCATTTTCCCTTTATTCTTCTTCCTCTAGAGGTCGAGAAGGGCTGTTAATCCCTCTTTGGGGAGGGAGAGATGTATCTGCCTTAAGAAAGAAAGTCAGATGCGGGTTTAGAGTGTGAAATCCCAAGTCCTGGACCCCAGTGTGAGTCTCTTCACGTGACAGATGTCACCGTGTCATGTTCTACTTGATGTCAATTAATCTCTTTCATTTGCTGATCAGATGCTGATGGAATGAGCAGCCCGTAGACCACAGGTGAAGGCAGCGGCGCAGAGAGTTACTTGCTGTCTGGTTATTGTTTGTGTGAATGCTGAACTAGCTCTGTGACTGTGGTGAAGCATTTTCTTGATAAAATGTGGCTCTGCTGCATTAGCAGAAATTAGAAATCCCGGAATCAAGCTATCCTGAAACCAGGCCGGAAAGCAACAGAAGGAACTGTTGGGTGCAAAACATTCCTATACAACTGCTATGCTAATTTTCTCGAAAAATATGCCTGACCCCAGTACCCAGTACCTGACCTCAGTACCAGCTGAAGTGGTAAATGCAACAAGTTTAAAACAGGTTTCCCAGGTAGTGTTGGGTTACGATCAGTTGATTATGGATCTTAGCTCTCAATGGCATTTGCGTGGTCTAAATGCCATGCAGAGCTGTTCAGTGGTTGGATTAATAGCCCCAGGGAATACATATCAATGGCGAATGGGTTGTTAATGTTTGTCCCCTGTTGTATTGATTGGAGATTCAGGAAGCACTGGCCGTGGCCCTGGGGCAGATGTAGGAAGGTCTGTGGGAGGTGACTCTGCTCTTGAGCTGCTGTCACCTCCCTCTGTTGTGGTGCTGAGCTGTGTATGAACATCTGCCAGTGCTGAAGAGATCAAAAATGGGTCCCCAAAGAGGAGGCGGCAGAAGCCTGCTGCTTCTCACAGAATGGTGTTCTGAGTCAGTTCAGGAATCCCTGCCTCTTCCTTCTGACCGATTTCTGTATGGCTCTGTGGTACAAGTGAGCGTGGAGGGCATTAGGCTGGAGCAGCTGTTGGCGTGTTGTGAAGCTCACCAGTCTGCCCCCTTGCCTTTGCAAATAGGAAAAAAATAAAATCCTCTATTTTGCTAAAATAAAAGGATGGGGAAGGAGGAAATAAGCTCAGCTCTGTTTAAAACCTGTTGGTTATATCAGGTTCTACGTACAATGTATGCCCTAAATAGGCTGTAAAATCTGTTTCCTCAACAGCCAAAGGCTAGGGTTTCCAGAATCTCCTGGTGAATCATAGAATGGTTTGAGTTGGAAGGAACCATGAAGATCATCTCGTTCCAACCCCCTGCCATGGGCAGGGACGCCTCTCATTAGACTAGGCTGCTCAAGAGATCATGTTAACGCTCAAGAGATTCAATATTCCTTTTCCTTGGTAGCAATCCTGCCTCAGGGGCATCTGTCTCTCCCACATTCCCCTGCCCCACCACTTCCATCACCCATCACGCTGCGGTACTTTGTGGGGCCAGGCAATAAGCTGCACTGGTGGCTCAGGCTGGTCAGAGCCTGGCGCTGCCTTTGCTGCTGGAAAAACAAGCAGAATGTCCCCCCAGCTCTGCTACAGGTGCTCGGCAGACAAGAGGGAAGTTCACAAAGCGAGATGTTTGTGCCAGACAATCGACAGCTAAAGAACTTCAGCTGAAGAGAGGAAGTAACTCCTACTGCCCTTGGAAAGTGATGGTGGCAGGATGGAAAAGCAATGTGAGAACAGAAATTAAAGANAAGCACTGAATACAGTTGCAGAGGTTCCTCCTGCTTTTGCAGTTACTTGGCTTTTCGTGCATTCCTGTAAGACTGGAGGAGAGCCAGGCGATAGCTCTGCCCTCTGTTATTTGTGCTTGCAGTAAAACGTTCAAGGGGCAGGGAACTTAAAGGGAAGGCTTCGAAGCCTGCAGCTCTTCCCCACAATGGGCTCCACGTTCACTTGGAGGGGGAGCACGATGGCAGCATCACCAGAATGTCAGGGATGCCTCAGCCTCAGCCATTGCAGCCCCGCTGAGCTCACCTCTGCCATCACTGGGAGAGAAGCAGTGGCTCGCTCCAGCAGGGTGGCCTTGCTGGCCAAAGCGGGGCTGCAGACCCTTGTGAAAGTGGCATATGCTAAATCACATCGAGCCCAGATTTCTCCGCACATTGGGAGGGTTATTTTAGGAGAAACACAGGTGCATACGCCCACTTCTTGGGGAAGAAGGAAAAAAAAAATAGGCCATGGTATTTGACATTTTAAATAACAAAGATAAAGCTTGGAGAAGGAATTGCTGAATGGTTCTGAGCGTGGCAGTTGCTTTTCTCCAATGGTATGGGGCATCCCTGCGGGCAGCGGCCGAGCCTTCAGCGCTTGCTTGGCATCCAGAAACAAGTCTAAAGGTATTTACCGACTGATGGCTAAAACTGGAACGGGGTTATGAGTAAAATCACCACCTTCCCAAAGGTTCCACCAGCACCGCAGTCAGTGCTTTGCTCTTCTCACTGGGCACTTGCCGAGGGCAGCAGCGATGGGGTGTGGGGGGGCTCTGGGTGGCACTGCCGGCAACTGAGCATGCGGATGGAGGATCTGGGCGATCTGCTGTGCTTTGATGGTTGGTGAGCCCTGCGTGGGTGGGGAGAGAACATTAACTGTGCTTGGGGATTCACAGCGTTTGGCTTGCTGGTTGTGTTCTTACTGGTTATTGCTGGGCAAGGGAAATGCGACAAGGGCGTGATTGCTACCGTTATTCATTGTGTTTCCTTACCTGCAGACTGCTGTGATCCTCCCAGAGTCGTTAGGAGATGAAAAGCAGATCACAGAAAAAGCTGAATGGCGATGGCAGGAAGGGAGCGCTTAGCGAGAAGCTGCACATACCTCACATACGTAACGCTTTCCCGTCTATCAGAAGATCCTATCCCTGTCAGATAGCAGCAAGACATTCCTGGGGGTGGAGTGAGAGTGAATTTATCTTGGGAGTGAGCAGGATTTTGCTTTGCTAAGCTGCCTCGTTTGCTCAATTCAGGAATTTTCCATTCACTTCTGTTATCCACCAGCGTATAAATCCCAACGACAGCTGCAATTAGGGCTACTTACCTTAACTAGTTAACAGTTTTCTGCGGCTCACCTGTCCTTCTGCTGGCTTTCTTCTGTCTGCCGTCCTGACTGCTTGGTTGAACCGCTTCTCCAAAAATTCCTGCTTTGGAGGTATGCTTTCAAAAACCGTGTCGTGGAGGGGACTGCATTCCTGTTCCTTCAGGAAGGCTCCTGCGAGGTAGACGTGTTGTTAGGCAGAGAAGCGCTCTTTGCTTTAAAGAAATCTGAAGCTGTACTATGTGGGTTTGGTTGTCTTTTGATGGATTGTTCATCAATTCAGCCCTGGGAAGCCCTGGCTGAAGGGACAGCTCTGTACTGGCATGCTGGGAGGAGCGTGTGGGGCGGCCTGAGGAGGTGGTGAAAGGCATCTCTCCGCTCGCCTTCTCCTTCCCAGTTCCTCTGGGCTGAGCGTGGTACCACAGTGGCTGGGGGGAGATAGATTTGCCTCGGTCAGTTTAATTCAAAAGGGTTAGCTTAACCGGTTTAGTACTTATAATTGTGTGCGCTGATTCAGAGTATGGCACAGGCTGTTTACGTGGAGGTGAAGTGCAGGTTGGTGGGGATTTGTGGGCAGCTCAGCTCCGGTAGCTTGGAACAACAGTGAAAAACATCCTTTCTCAGGTAAACATGTCCATTATCCGACATCAAAAATCAGTTGTTAGTTCCTGTGATTGCCAGTTAGAACACACCAAAATTACAAGCCCGCTGTTAAGAATAGATATGAGAGGACTTATTCAACCAATAACACAACAGTAACACGTAGATGTAGCGCTCTCGAATCATCGTAACTGTTCTATTAAAGGTGAAATAGAAAAGATAATGTTGGTTCCGAGACAAGAAAGAAAAGCTCGGTTCTGGGCCATAATTCCTTATAAATAGCAATGCCCGTTGGCTCGATCGGGGCAGGGATCCGAGAAGCCGCAGCTGCAGCGTACGCCTGAGCGTTTGCATTCCCCACCTCCTGCCCTTATTGCAGAATTAAAATTGGTCCCTCATTACCATGGGAAGGTTTGTTGTTCCACCGCCTGCTTGCGCCTACACGGCTGTGCCGAGGTAACGTCAGTCCCTGCTGGGAGGCTCCGGAGCACAGCGGGTGCCAGCGGGGCGGGAGTGGCTGCGGGAAGGGACTCACTTTACCTCTTACAACAGGTGCCTTTGTCAGCACACCTCGGAGCGAGGCAGCCGAGGAGGAGCCCTCGCTCTTAGGGGAAACTAAAAACCCCGACAACCCACCCCACAAAGGCGATGAACACGGAGGGGAAATGGTCAGTGAAAGCTCTTTGGAAAAATCCCAGCAGGATTTAAGAGTCTGTAGCAGGTATGGTTTTCGCAGAGGCGACGCGGAGAGCGCTCTCGTGAGCCGGATATCGCGTCAGGATCGGAGGCTGAAGTATCTCCGCCGTGGGAATGAATCAGGAAAAATTTGCAAGCCTTTGAAGGAAAATTAAAAGAAGGGCGCTATTAGGTGCATTTCAAGGCAAAAATACCTTTCTTCCTCCTGCAAGGGTTAAGCATGAGCAGAATCTGCTTCGGTCTGGAGGATTTAACCTCAAGTGCTGCATTTTTGTGTGTGTTTGCCATAAGCCTATTAGAACTCTCTCTGTTTCCTAGCAATGACATGTAATTTGCCCCCCTATTTAAGTGCAGGAGGTGTTGGGGTTTTAATCCTGTACGCTACAGCCTTTGCTCGAGTTTCCTATTCAAATGCAAATAGCACCTGGTGCTGTTTAGATACCCCTGTAATCTTTGATAAAGATACTCCAGGAGCCCAGGAAAAAGAGAAAAGCAAGGTGGGGCTGACCCTGTTTATTCTGGAAAGCGAAAGCACAACCATATGCTACCGGCAACCTGAACTGGAAATTTCTACCCGATTCGCTGCATCCAGCACATACTCTATTTGGAGACACACGCAGGCTGAAATGATTTATGTTTCTTCAGCAGGCTTGATTTTTCACCAGGAAGAACAAAATGCTTCCAGAGAAGATAACAATGTAGTGGCTGATTCTAAACAGAAGCGCTGATTTGGTAAGGAGTCGAACCTTGCCTGAATCTCCCGAAAGGAGTTGCTTTGGGGGATACTTTGGGTTTTTTTTCTTAAATCACTTATTGTTTTTTAGATTTTCATTTGTAGTTTTGAGAATATTTTAATACTGATTTAAATTTTTTTTAATGGTTTTTCCGCATTTTTTTCCCTTGGCGCTGTTTTTCCCCTGGGTCAGATAGACGTTGCGAGAAATGAATTGGAAAGTCAGGAGCAATCTGGAAGGCAGCTACGCTGCTTAGGACTCGTAGACAAACAAATACCTTATCGCTTCCTGGCTGAAAGCAAACCAGACCCAGATTCAGGCTAAAAAGCTTCCCCTGTGGAAAGTTGCAGTTGCACAAATTGGTTTTATTTCACTTGTGGAGGTGCGAGTTTATTCAAGGAAGCGCTTGCAGCCTCCGTGACTTGATGCCACCGTGTGCCTGCAAGAACCAGAATATCTACAGGAGTCAAATTTGTGCAAAAGCAAAAGTGAGTGGCTTTAAAGATTTTAAAGGAGACAGTTCGAAACTCGTGGAAAATTCCAGTGAATGTCTGAAAGAAACCAGCTTTCAAACCGATCTCTCTGAATTTACAAAGAGGCCAAGAAGCAGCAGCTCGTTGGAAAGTGAGACTCTGGTCACGAGAACGTCAGCTTTTGTGGGAGAAAACTGGAGATAAAGAAGAAACAATCGCTACAAAGATCGAGAAGAGCAGAAGTGATTTCAGTCCTGCTGTCAAGCGCTGACGGATCTTTGCTTGCTTAATCCTGATCTGGTTTGGCTGCTGCTTTTTCAACTTCAGCCTGATCCAGGAATTAGAACAGGTTCCCTGGCTTGCACCAAACATGAGCAAACACCTCTTGGAAACCGGGTGTTGGGAGCCTGAGCAGGTGTTTCATCGGTGCTTCCCACGATAAGAAAAGGCACCATCGAGAGGAAAACCCACCCGGGAGCTGATTTGCTGGGTCATATTTTCTCTCGTGACGCTCCTTCCTCATTAGCTTCTTCAGGTGGGTGTGAACAACCGACACGGAACTGAGCCAAGGTTCAGCCTTGGATTGTCGACCTGCTCTGGCAGCTAACGGCAGCTTGCCGGCAAAATGATGGAAGAAATCTCCATAACGGTGGCTTACGATGCCCATGTTTTTAGCCAGCTATGCGATGAAGACTTTCTGGCCAATCTGGTGGCAGTCAGCAAACCCAAATCCATGGTAGGTGTTGCTCTTGCTCCTTTGCCATTAATGCTTAAGGTTATACTCTGTCCCGTAGTTCCGTCCTTCTGCTGAAAGCTGTCTGTTCTTTTTTCTCTTTTTATGACTTTTTCAGAAATTTGCCTTTGTACATCCGCGAAATTAGCATGATTTAATCCAGAAGAGATAAGACTGTGAAAATAGTACCTTTCTGGGTTGTTAGGTGTAGAAGGAAGTTGTTTGCCCTGTAGGATAATAGTTAAAATAATATTTTTGAAGGAATTGAAGTAATAATTCATCTGGAAAGCAGCACTAAATGATGTAAGCACGTTCTGTTGTTTAGCGTGGCAGTTAAAGATTCGGGCCAGATGCTCAGGGTGCAGCCAGGGTCTGGGATGTAGGTCACTATCATCACTAGACCAAAGAGAATCTGCCCTTTGCGTGAGAATGGGGATTTAAAACTTCTACATGTTCTTTTGAAATCAGCATCAATTTCTATAAAAACTTCTTAGTTAAACAACCGCTTCCTTTTTCCACGAGCAGCGGGGATCTTTCTGTAAATGACCTGTAGAGCGTGGTCATCTGCCTGCCCCGTGGAGATCCCAGCACTTGCAGGGACCTGCGCTGGTTTTGACGCTGAAGTTTGATGCCAAAAATTCATCCTCGGTCTCAAATTCTACAGATGAGCCCAGGCATGAGCCGCACTGCCTAGAATCAGTCAGATGTAGTCTTGGGAAATACAAACACACGTCGAGGTGCTGAGCTTGGCTTGAAAGCAGATACTGGTAAAGTGTCGGTTTGTACACAAATCAGGCTAATTATTTAGCAACCCAATTTGCGGATTTTGACCTGTTTGTGCGGTTTTATCCAGGTAGTTCACTAAGCGGCGACAAAGGGAGGTGTTTTCACAAGAGGAAGAATTGCTTTATTGCTCTCTCGTGTAAAACCTGTTTATGCATATTTCCCACTTGGTTTTTTCTGCCTGTCCACACTCAGGAAACCTCGAGTGCATGAACTCCTCTCCTGCACCTCCTGTAGACCTCTGGATCTAAACCAGAGTCCTGCCCAACCCCTTCTATTATTACGCTTTTTTCTGTCTCTGGCCTCCTCTAGGCTAGAATTTACAAGGTCTGTCAGAATAGTTAGCTGATAACTCTGGAAATCCAGTATAGAACAAACTGTCCTTTAAAAAGAGCTGGTTGGAGATCGGGTTCCATACAGGTTTTAACTTAACTGGAGTATTAGGAGTTGGGTACTTACCCTTGCTGGATGTTTTCTTCTTGCGTGTTCTAGAGCTGGTACTGCAGTCGTTTGAATTCAAATCGGTGTGGTAATAAAACGTTTCATGGCTGGCTCACCCTATAACTGGCATCTCTGGAAAGTGCTGCTTAGCCAGGCTTGGTGAAGTCCTGCTGGGAGCAAAAGTAACGGGTGTTCCCTGATATATCTCAAGATTCCTCCGGATGAGCTGGGAGGGACTGGAGGAGACAGTAACTGGCGTCAAGAGCACCGCCCTACAGCTCCATCTGGTTTTTGCCACACTGATAATGTGATGAAATAACATTTTTCTCAAAAAACTATTTGCTTATCTCCTAGTAAATAGAGATACTTAATGTGGAACGACCGTGGGAGGGGGAAATATCCTTATGGCTATTATCTATAAGATTTGAATGACCGACTTTAGTGCAAGCCCATGTTCTTAGCAAACCTTTTTTTCTTCCCGGAATCAAAGAGGATTGTCATGCCACAGTGCGTTACGTAGCAGTAAATAAGTTAAGAATTGTGGTTTGTGCAGCGTTCATGTAGGAGCTACTTAACTACTCTTTCAGATGGTTTTCAAGTGTATTAACTAAGCAAATAGTGGTGCAAAACAACCTCAGGAGGTTTAAGATGAGGCTCAACAGGATTATGATAGGATTAGTGGTGCGTGGGAGTCTGTGCTACTAAGGGATGGGATCGGATGACTCAAAAAGTTTCTTTGGGTTCTCTGCTGTTACGTTTAATCGTGGGACAAGCTACCAGTTGGGGGAAATCCTGTTGACTCTGTCCTAGTCATTTTACCAGGTAGCACAAAGGTATGTGCCGTGCAGAAAGTAATGTTCTGCAGAAAGAATTGGCAGAGTTTTCGTTTATTCCAAGAATTCACATTAATAGCGTGGGTATTTTTGGAGTCTGGGATTCACCTGTTTGCAAAATCCCGGTTTCATTTATTTTTAAAGGAGATCTTCACATACCGCTCGGATTGCAGGGAACGGTTTAAAAGAAGTGTCCTTTAAAGTCTTTCATCCTGTTCCGCAGTTCAGATGCCGAGGTGGCTTTGTTGTGGTTCCAGAAATCTCTTAACCAGTAACTCCTTGTAGTTCACCCAGATTGGGCAATAGGTCAGGGCAGCAGGAGTGTCTCCTGCGCTGAGGAGGGAGCCACGTGTTACGACGTGAAGGGTTGATACCAAAACCGGGCACAGGTGATCGCCGCCCTGGCTGGGTGATACTTAAGGCTAACCAGGACATCTCCAGTGCCACGGAAGCAGTGAACCTGGTGGGGAAATCAGAACTATCTGCTGCTGTCTAGGTCCCATCAATTCTAGTTGCTTTTTACAATGGAAAATGGGAATTTTTCAATGGAGAGCCCAGCAGTGTTTTTATAGCGTTGCTCTGATGCACAAAGAATCATAAAGTAGTTTGGGCT
>WEIS01044484.1:0-11302 GCA_013389965.1 Todus mexicanus
TTCAGCGTCTCCACCTAAGTAGGTCGTTTGTTGGTCGTGGCTTTTTTTCAGTCTAGCTTTTAATGAGATAGGGCTTGTAATTGTGCTGTCTCTCCTCCCAGCCTCTCCAAAACACTTGGTAACCAACTGGACAGAGACGTTTCTTGAAAATGAGCAGCTAGGGGGGGAATAGAAAGAGAAACTTAATGTAGCATCCCAGTAAGCAAGAGGCTGTAGAAGTGCAACTTCAAGCACCACCACCTCTGTGTGGTCTTATCAGTTGGCCAGTCAGTACCCAATGACATTCAAACCAGCCAAGACCACTCACTCTCACCTGTCCAGGCAGATTTCATCATCTTAAGTCTTCTCTGATATAACAACAGGGGGTGGGCTGGAGGGGTTTTTTGTTGTTTGGGGTTTTTGGGGGTGTTTTTGTTTGTTTGTTTTACTGTTGAGGGGAGAGTAGGGGAAAAGGGATGCTGAGCACAGATTAGGAGGAAACTACACTGTTACCACTTGCACTCCACAGAATTTTCTGCTATACTTTACAGGATACCCTCTGAGAGTCAGCTGATCAGGTATCTGGAGCGGTACTTCCAGCTCTTCAGTCTTCTCAGCCCAAGAATTATTGCTTCAAGTTATCACACAGAAATCTTTATCTTAAAATTAAATTATTAAAACAATCTGAACTTTTCCTTTGTCTTATATTTCAGCATTTTATAGCTTCTAATAAATTCCCAGCACATACTGAAAAGAACATACATCTTTCTTTCACTGTCTTCTAGATCAGTCTTCTGACTTGGTTCTGCTACTTCTGAGTGCGATTATAATATGCAGCATCACTGTCATACCTTGGTAACTCGTTCAAACAATAACGCAAGCTGAAAGCAATGTATTGGTGACAACATATTATCAATTTATTCAGTGCACACATGTCAAAAACAATTAAAGCTGAGCAGGGAGGCAGCCATGGGAATCTTGACTCTAGAGCTTTTAAGCATGAAGGCGTCTTACTGCAGAGGGCCATTCTCAAAATATCCAGCCAGCTCTCAGCCTGGCATTCTGATAAAAGCCCCACTGTTCAGTCTGGACAGGGGCACAGAAGAACAACTGATAAATAAAATACAAATAGCTTGAATCACTCCACAAAAATACCTAGGCAGTGAGTGAAGCAGCACTGGAGTGGCAGGTTTGAAAGCAGAGGACTATCCATTGATCTTGCCCTGTGTAAGGTCAGCAGTCTTGACACTGTCACTCCTCCGGTTTGTACAGTGGAACTACTGAGCATTGTTTTCCTCCAAGCACTTGTCATGCTTGAAGCACTAGTCACTGTTTCTACACAGCATATATAGGTTCAACTAACCAGTGCAGAGACACTTACAGCACATATATGCTATAGTAAGAATTCTGAGGGGGTTAGAGGAGGACAGGAAAGGGCTGCTGGTTACCAACTCTAGATATAACTTCACACAGTGAAAAAGGAGGCAATTCCGTATCTTCTTTCAAGCAAAACAACACTGAAATACTAAACTAATTCTTGTACAGAATTGTACTTATTTTCCCCTGTGTTACAATAACTTGGATATTTTAACTACTCTAAACTTTGCCTTAAAATTCCATGAGCATCCACCTTCCCTACATAAACTAAAGGTTAATCAACTGTGAAGACCATAAGATCATACATGTAACAGAACACATGAAGATCAATAGGAAAAATCACTACTTGGATATAAACAAGGACAGAAGCATTTGAAAACACACAGAAGACACTAAGTATTCTTGGCACGAGAAGCTTCTGCCATTTAGAAGCTCTCCACAGCCACTTATTAGTGCAGTATCCCAGAGACACTGACGTTGGAAGGCACCTCTGGAGGTCATCTAGCCCAACCTCCTCTTCAGAGCAAGGCCAACTTCAAAGTTAGATCAGGTTGCCCAAAGGTGAGTTTTCAAAATCTCCAAGGATGAAGATAGCACAACTTCTCTAAGTAACCTGTTTCAGTGCTTAACACTCCACCAAGAGGAGTTTTTATTATAGTAATTACGGCATGATATTCTTATGTAGAAAAAAGGCCTATTGCGATGTACAAATAGCTAAGCAACTGAACTAGATTTCACCATAATCTTCAAGACTTCTGTTCTGTAAAAAATACTGAGTACACAGCAAAACTACTTTTGCCTTGGATGGTACAGGCTATTCCTTCTTTTCCTATCTGAACAGGAAAATCAGAAATATAACCAAAAATGGAATCTTGATATTCTTGCAAAAGAACAACTGTGCATGCCACTCGAGTAGCAATATTGTGTTATTTCCCATGTTCTAGTTTGCAAGACTCCTGAACAGCAGAAAACTAATGGTAAGCTTAGTTTTACATTGGTTTATACTTTTAAATTTTTATCATATTCCTTAGCTCTATTTCTGTTAACAATGAGTCTACACATTCACGCAGTGTCTTTACAGGATTAAACAAAGCAGCATCCCAGCACAGGGAACTCAATTTAGCAAGCCTCCTAGACCCTACTTTCATAAACACAGTTCTAATCCATAGTCCCTCCTGCTCAGTGTAACACATTTCTAGATTCTAATTAGAAAAGAAGACATAGGATAGATATGCAAAGTAATTGCAGCAGCTCTAAGAGATGAGAATGGAAATATTTATAAATAATAATGTAGTATTAATATAGTTTGGAGTATCCAAGAGCCCAGAGACTGACACTCTTAGTAGCTACCCAATAATATGTTGAACAGAATTAACATTCAGTCCAACACATACTGCACTGATGGGGGAAAATAAATTAAATAAAAAAAAAACCAACACAAAAACCCCCCAAAATCCACAAAAGCAAACCTTAAAGGGGATTAAATTTTAACTATTATAGAAACAGCAAAAATAGTAATTCAATGCAATTTAGGAAATCTGATTTTTATATGACAGTACATTCAACTATTACTTTTTTGACTGTTAACAGCATTCTTTTGAATCATGACATATGGGCTGGCAAAACGGCTTTAAGATTCCGCCTGAGGCGGTAATAAAAACAAAGTGTTTACATTTTGACTTACACTTGCTATCTACAGTTCTCAATGATTACTTCATATCTCAGTGGGCTACCAAAACACAGTATAAAAGTCATTTGAAGTGCAAGGAATCAGAAGCCTCTTTTAGAAATCAAAAAGACCTCTTAAGCTTTGAAAGCCTGGGTCACAAGACAACAGATAAGAGACCTGCTGTCCAAGCTTGCTGTGAGTACTTTCTTCTGCATTTTGAATGCCAATTTGGGTTCTTGTCTATGGGTGCAGAAGAGAAGATAAAACATACAAGGTTATTGCATTTCACCTATGAAGTTAACTCCCAGCGGGGATCCATATTTCTATATGAGGTTTTCAGTAGAAGCATTTAAAGCATAGGAAAGATCAAAAGACAATCAGATGACCATAGGACAAAGCACACTTTAATCTCTTTCACTGCTGTTCAGGGCAAGTCCATGATTGAGATACGTACATCAGTCCCATTCGGAGGCAGTGGATCAATACTGCGGAATTTTTTATAACTTCTGGCTCTGTTTACAAAGGAAAAGTTCTACCTACCACAGAAGAAAAATATTCTGATCAAACATTCTGGGAAATGCCATGATAATAATAATATTTCAAGTTAAACGTAGCTTCCTTTTACAAAATTGTTTTATATATGTTTTTAAGAGAGAATTAACAAAACCAGTTTATATTTGCATTCTGAATACCCTATTTTTATGGAAAGTTAAATCTATCAGCCCAGATTTCCTCTTCTTTGTGTCTTACAGCAAGCCTAATATCTTCTTTCTTTTGTCGGACAGCACAGAAGTCATCAGTTCACGCGTTACAAGTGGTAAAGTCAAATCATATACAACCAAAAAGAAGTTATTCACTATGTTTCCCACTTACACCTGCTATGACTAGGAAACAGTAAATTTGAACTACCCATGACAAATCCTAACACAGATCAGAAAGGGTTAAGGTAGATGGCATGTGCAAAGCATTTTGGTCAACGCATAGCTCTAGAAAAAGATATCTTATTCCCTAGTGACCTAAAAAACTCCCCTTTTCCTCCCAAAGAGTGCTTTTCAACATCTTTGTTGATGACCTGGATGAGGGGATCGATTCTACTGTTAGAAAATTCACAGATGACACCAAGTTACGGGGGAGTGTTGACCTGCTGGAGGGTAGGAAGATGCTGCAGAGGGACCTGGACAGGCTGGGTCAATGGGCTGAGGCCAATGGTATGAGATTTAACAAGGCCAAGTGCAGGGTCCTACACTATGGCCACAACAACCCCATGTATCGCTACAGACTGCCGGATGAGTGGCGGGACAGCAGCCTGGCAGAGAAGGACCTGGCAGTGCTGGTTGCCAGCCGGCTGAACACGAGCCAGCTGTGCCCAGGGGGCACAGAAGGCCAACGCCACCTTGGTCTGTATCAGGAATAGTGTGGCCAGTAGGACTAGGGATGTAATTCTGCCCCTGTACTTGGCACTGGGGCGGCCTCACCTCGAGCAATGGGTGCAGCTCTGGGCCCCTCGCTTCAAGAAGGATCTTGAGGTGCTGGAGCAGGTCAAGAGGAGAACGACGAGACTCGTGAAGGGACTGGAGGGAAAATCTTNTCTTCTGCACTGGATTTCGAGAATTAACAGAAATTGATGAGGATGTTGTCCTTCTACTACATACTTAATGTGAAGACTGAAAGAGTCCTTTACAAGTTTTTCTGACTAAATTTCACGTCACTACCCAAAAGCAAGTGTTTATCACTGTTACACAGCCAAAGAAGTTTAACACAAGGGATAGCAACCTTTCAAAGAAACTGCTGGTAGAATTCTACAGTACTGCTGCTGCTTAACAGGCATATGAAAAACTCATGCTTTCCACACCATTCATGAGGCCTTAGAGAGATTTCTGTCTTCAGATTTGGAATATGAAGTTGCCAGTTTTAGCTGAAAATTCTTGTTGCATGCTTAAAGCCAGAGGGTTCCTGTAGTTAATATTAATGAAATTGTGTTCACTTCTAACAAATAAATACTGACTAGAGCAATTTTGTTTAATGTATTAATGCAATCTAGCATTTAAACATGCATTTTTATTTTTGAAAATTCAAACCTGAAAGCCCCCAGGTGTGGCACTAGAAACTAAATGAGAATACTCAGCGATTCCTTGGAGAATTTACGCTGATAAAGACTATCTGCTTGTATTATAAAGATCCATGTAGGCACAGGCTAGATACACAGAATGGAAAAAATAACTTTCAACTGGAGCAAATGCCAGATTTAAAAGTACGCAGAGGACACTCGCTGTTAGAGCAAGGGGCTTAAGTCCTAAGATTAGAGTTTAAAGGATGTTGCACTGCTAATGACTATTCAGAAGACAGACAGTGCTGATTCCCCACTTCTTACAAATAACTTGTGTTTAGGCAACGAAGCTTCCAATACTACAGCAGTGGTTTGATTTTTCCCCTCCTTCCACCAATTCTACTGAATGGCAACATGATTTTAAGGCTTTATCACTTTGTTTCCTTCTGAACTGTAAAAGAAGCACAATATCACTTAACTTTTATAGCATCCCTGACCTAAAGTGTTCTACATCAGTAGGAAGTATTATTTTTAGACTCTTCTTCTAGCGAGATTTGTCACCAGTCTAAATCCTCCTAGAAGTCTGGATAAGAAGAAATCACCTGTCTGCCCTTCTTAGTCTCATAAGAGATTTTTTTTTCATAATACTTTCCAACTTAACTGCAGCTCAATGCTTTATGAAGCAATTTCAGGATCCGAAAGCATTAGGTGTAATATTATAAACAAACAGCTAGAGAGGTCAAGGTACCCTCGTCTCTCTACATAAGGAGAACTACCACCTTAACACTGTAAATGCTTCTGTGAAGAATCCTCTCTTCTAACTGCTTCACATTGTTCTGGAAGCTCTTGTACTGCTGCCTTTAGAATATCCAAAAAAAGTGTCAAATTGACTCCAGTTAAGAACATCAATAAACACATTTCCTACAATATCACAAAGTCCCAAAATACACCAAAAGTATCACAATATACATCTCTGAAGCCCGAGATTCTTTTCCATCATTAAACAGCTACTACAATACGCTATTTATAGGTTCATAGTCTACAGCACAGATAGATATCCTGTCATAACTTCATTCAACCCAAGGAGTATTTGTTTTTAGTAGACATAGTCAGAAGTTTTCTAGCAACATCATACAATAGTTGAAAGAACAAACAAACAAAGTTCCAGAACATCTGTTAAGTCTGATTCCTCTTTTCTCTATACCTCTGCTAACTCTAGAAGCAATTATTTTGAGACCAAGAACAGAAAATTCCCAGTGTTACCTCAGATCAGTGAGTTCTGTAAGTTGATCATATAGCATCAAAAATTGGTTTTTCCTTGGGTTTTTCAGGTTTTTTGTTTGGCTGGTTTCTTTGACTTTTCAAGACAGTTATTCAGGAGGAAAAAATGAATTATTAAACCAAGTATACATAAACTCACACACTATTTTTTTCTTCATATAGTTTTAGTAATTTATTCTCCTGAGTACTGACCGCACCAGAGTTTTACTAATCATCACTATCACCAGCATAGCTGTCAGCAAGTAAGCATAAGTGAAGGTTATCCCATTCTGGAACAAGGACATATTTTGTTATCAACCCAAACAGCTTCTGCATCTCTGTGAAATAAGGGATTTCATTAGTGCGCTTACAGAGGATAGAGGGCCCAAACCAGGTGTAATTAAGGCAAATCCACAGTATCTTCAGTTCAGCTGAATAAGGACAATCCTAATTCTCTCGCTCTTCCCACATGAAAATTTTAAATCTTTAATGATACGTCACCACCCATTTTTTAAAATCATCTCCCAATACATGTTTTTGAAAAGTAGCCTAAGCTGAATATAATATGCAAGTAAGAGCTCATTGCTATTAGTACAACCCTTTTGTCTTCATATTCTACCCCTTATATGGTCTTTTTTTAATCTGCTGACTTTTGACCAGTCATTTCAATCTAGTTCTCTACTACTACATTCATGTTTTACCTTGAGGTACAACACAAAAAAGACAGCAGATTTTTGCAATATATATTCCTGGCATCTATCTATCACCACTGCAGCAGTGCAACGGAAACGAAGCATTGCACATGGATACTCAGACCAAGATCAAAATAAATGCTCACCCTCAAAAAAAGCTGTGTTGCATTTCTGATGTATGGAGGAAATATTACGGGTGTGGCTAGATGCTGAACCAAAAACAAAGCAAAAAGATTTCCAGTAAAGTTAGAGATGGCAAGTAAGTAGAAAAATATTTCATGAGTCCTAACCACTTCAATGTAGTAATAAGACTGCTCAGGTAAAAGGTTCTCCTCTATACACTCATGCTTTAGTAGAAAAAATAATTTAAAATTGGAACAAATCACAAACTCCATAATAAATGTAGTAGCAGTTTGTCTACTAACCATTATTAACTAGCAAGCTCATGAGTACAGTCTAGTTCAGCCATACGCTCAAACAAAAGGCAAAAGAAACCTATGAAAGTACATCAATCTAATTCCACATAAATCTTTCTCCTTGAACATTTATCCAACGGTATCAGATTTTTCATGCTTGACAAATGTGAGATTTTTCCCAGCAGCCAAAAAAATTTGTATGAAAGACAAAAGCATCAAGAAAGAATTTTACCACATCACAGCCACACAGAGCAGCAGCACTGTCACCAAAGAATTTTGACATCGATGTGAATACAGTTTCAAGCAACCCCCAAGTCAAGTTACAAGCATACGAAGATTAAAGATGAGTCTCCAAACTAGCAGTTACTCAATTCCATAAAATATATGTATTTTCTTCGAATCTAGTCTTTAGAACAGGTTCACCTTAAGAACAGGTTAAATGACCCTTTTCCATTTAAATAGCTTTATCAGTATCACAGCTGCTGTAAGAACACCATAAAGGCTGAAATCCTTGATAGTTTTTGTCTTTTCCCAGGCCAGCCTTTGTTTTTACCACCCCTTCTAACCTGGTCACAGGCTGTCTGCTACCAGGTAAACTCTGTATCTGTCTGGAACTTACACACTTCATCTTACATAACAATTCCCCTTGGCAGACAACTGAAAAGGCTACAATATTAAAAGGGGAATAATTAGTTTAAAAAAAGCTCTTGATTTCTGAAGTCCTTGCAACAGATTTTTTGATCAAAATCTATATACTACTTTCTTCTCACACTAATACCCATACCTTTCCCCAAATTTGGGAGAATCTTTGCTTACATTTCCTTTGTCTTATCTGAATCTTATTTGACCTGCAGCTTTAGGAGAAAGGGGAAAGCTTTCTCAGTGTTCTGGTAGGCTCTTGCCTATATGGGGAGCTTTGCTATAGTCTGCTCGGTTTCTTTCTTTGCCCTAAAAGAAAGGTTTAAGTTATGTTACCTTCATTCAAAACGCCTGTAACAGGCTTCTCAGCATCTGTAAAGTTAGTCTAATGAAACTGAGGAAGTATCAAACTAATTTTTAATGATTTTTGGTTTTTTCAAAAAAACAAAGAACATTATAGGTTATGTACCAACATATGAGTTCTAAACTTGTTTTCCTCTTCTCCACAAAGGACTTTCAACAAAACATCATCCTAGAAAGACATGCACGAAGTCAAAAATCACAGCTATTTTTTCCTGCCATCACACATACACAGAATATACATTATATGTCATTACAAACTGTACTGAATCTTCAGAGCAGTGCCATTTTCTTGGTAAATGTCTGTTAAATTTTATTTGGAAACATCACCCCAATTCTGGGAAAGTAACTAATTGTTCTGCAGAGTGTTTCTTAAAAAACAAACAAGCAAAAACCCACCCTATGACAATATTGAAACAGATAATTAGAAGAAAGCAAGCTGGTTTGGGGAAGCTTGTTTGATCCTCACAGAACAAGAGTCTGAACGCATAACTACTACAAATCTTCATCAGTCTTTATCTACTACGTGCATTCCCAAAACGTCGACAGGAAAGTTTAGATGCAACAAATGTTACAACAATGCCCAGGCCACTGTACACTAAATTTGAAGTCCCCACACCCTCACTCATATTTACACTTCAAGAACAACATTTTGCGACCCCACTGCAGTAACCTCATCCGACCATTTACAATACACAGCCAAAACACATTTTTGCAAGAATTTTAGTTTCTCAACTCTTGCCAATGAAGTCTGCATCCACCTACCACAAAGCCCCACAGCGCCAGTGAACGCTGACAGATCTGAGCAGCTATTCTGTAGTGCCAGAGCAGCGATGTTCCCTGATGACACTGAGCAGACCGGTACCGAGGGCCCATCTCAGCAGCACATTCCCAGGTGTCATCCTGCACAAAATGCTGCAAAGATGGTTCAGCCTCAGCAGTTACACAGAGCTGGTTATGAAAGTTCAGATAGTCACAGAATTGCGTACCTGTCACTAAATACGCTGGGTTCTCATTCCCATCATCATGTCTAAACTAAGCGACTTTGTCACATGAGACTAAGATCACATTTATCTAGTCAGGAGAAATGCCACAAACTTCCACAGCTATAGATGAGTTTTCTTCTGTGGCTTTCTGATTTTTTTGATCTTTGTCATGCACTACAATTCACCTCTGGTCTCTCAGGAGGCAGAAAGGCCACTGCTACTAACAAAGTAGAGCCACGCTACTTTGGATCAGAATCACATTAAGTAACAGACTAAAGAGTGGTTGCAGACTCTGGCAAAAGAAACACACTGGCCAAGGAAAATCCAATCTGGCTCTTTCTAGAAACACAACAGAGAGAAAAATAGCCCAGCACTGAGATTTATAGAAAGCTACAAGAAAAAAATTCTAACTCATAGGAAAAGGAGATCTGCAACTGTATAAAACTCATCACAGCAAAATAGCATATGAATTGTAAATAAGCCTGTAGTTCTTACATATGTCATGAATGAAGTATGAATTTCTGTACCAAACATTTATATAGTAACTCAGCAAAAAAATTCACTTCTAAAGCTCTTTTAAGCTCCCATCCTGACTTTAGACACCAATTCTGATTGCCCTGGTCCATTCATATTCTTAGCTATAAAGCTGAATTTAGTGCAGGGAGTTTTGCACTTCCAGCCTCTCCTTCCTCGTCCAACACACCAACTAACCCCTGCAATTCACAGAGAATTCAGGCACCTCCATGATTTCACTCTCACTGAACAAATGCACTCTACAGCTAAACAGCAGCATTATGATAGTGCTATGCCCTTAAAATTCTGCCATTAAAAAAAAAAAATCAAAGACATGGATTAAGACATAGAAAGGATTGGGCTTTTAGCTCTTAAGATTAACATAAAAAGAAGAATACTGTTCTTGAAAACAATTCCTTATTATATTGGATAAGTAAAATGAAAAGTGACTCAAAAAATATTTTAATACATATGAAGTACAAATAAATGTTTGTAAACTTTAATATAGCAGATAATTCAGCGAATTTGTAACAATGAATTTCAAAGAGTTACAAGCAATAAAAAAGGTAATCAAAGCTTTTACTTTCCAACAGAACAGTTATTGTTGCATGCTACAACATGCAGAAATTACTTCTATCATCCTTTATATGTTAGGCAACAAAAAGCACCTTACCTTATTCGCCACTGTCTGAGCACAGAGGATTAAAAACAAAGTATTAGGCTGCAAACACTGCAAGTGTTTCGTAGCCAGAAAAAAAAACAAACCACCGCATCAATAAACTTAACGGCTGTCCAGCATGCCATGCACACACTAGGGACACTTAATGAAAACTTATCCACATCCTTTATTTGCAAGCAGTCAGATCTCCAAATTGGAAACCCGAAGGCAGACGTTCATTACCTCCCACTCCAAACTGCAGATCTCAGCAACACAACATTGCAAAAGGAGCCACCAGAGCTTGATTTTCCCTCCCAGTAATTCCCTCCTTGCCAATTACTGCACTGCAGTCTTTCTGAGGACTATGCAAAATGCAAACAGGGGAGGACTAAGAGAGCCTGGGAAAGAAACACAGTTACAGAAAACTTCAAATCATCTCATGTCTTATTAGTTACAGGCTGAAAGGAATAAACTGCAGAGTTTGGTGAGATCTCTTAGGATTCTCTCTGCTGTTCCTTCTCTCATGTTCCTGCCTTTCTTTGCCTTCATTCTTCATAGGATAATTTTGGGAATTTAGAGAGGGAGGGAGGGGAAGATAAACCATTTTTAAAGTTTTTTCCCATATCTAGTACCTTCACTGTTTATATGTTATATTAAACCTATCCTCTATTCTCATAACCACCAATATTTTACGGAGTTAAAAAAA
>WEIS01044489.1:0-11020 GCA_013389965.1 Todus mexicanus
CTGTGGACTACAACATGTTCATCCCTGATTTTGGTTGTTCAGAACTGACCAGTGCTCTCTGGCCTCTGCCATTAGTAAATAAAAGGTCAATCACAAAAATACTTGTTAAAACCCCACCAACAAACTGAAATCATGTCTCTTTCATTCTAGAACTAGTAACTTTATGTGAGTTGGAGTGGCTATGACTGTTGTAATACAGTTTATTTGGGATAGAGAGAGGGAGAAAGATCAGCACATGCAAGGAACTGGACACCACAATTAATCAAAGATATTGAACTACTCTAAATGCCTTAAAGTAGCTAATGTAAGCACCTGTATCTGCTTATTCCACATGTCTAACTTACTAGACATGAAAAAAAAGGATGATCCATTTAACACACTCAAATACAAGGTATCCGCAGCCCAGATAAATCACAGCCATTGTTAGGCTGAAATCATAGACAGAAGCTTTCTTGTAACAATGTAACTACTTTAAAACTGTAACAGTAGGCTACACAACTAGAAATACACCATTCACAGTTCTGTATATTTAGGGAAGGTTTGGAAAGGAATGCCGAAGAACACCTCCATGCAGGAGAAGTTTGAACCATCTCCAGTGTAAACATGAGAGCACAAAAAATAAGTGCAAAAATTATGTTATTCTAACAACACAGTTGCATGCTACTGTTAGGAAACACAGAACATATAAACTTGTGAGTGTGTGTATTCTTGGAAGAACACTGTAATACCACAAAAACTACCTGAGGCTATAAGTTGGGTCACGGCTGTGCTTCATTTAGAAAAATGTATAACTGTGTTGAAAGGATATGAGAAGGGAAAACTGTTCACCTTAAGCAGTATTGAAAGTGAGCAACTCCAACTGATAAATTCACAGTGGAGACTGAAAACTTACACATATAAACAGGAAAAGAAAACTATCGTAGGCTAACTCAGCCACTGGGAAAAATGTGCAATCAAGGGATCAAAATGAATGTGTTATACCTAGGTACTGGAATCCAAAGCTGGCCGAAAATCTGGGAGGTGTTACTCTGTTACAGGAACACAGAGTGCTTGAAGTTACTCTGCTTTCGCAATCAGATGTGGCTTTTTACAGCTACCTTCTCATTATCCTCTATGCTTCTCATACCATTTGAACTACTTATCTAGAAGAATACACAGTCTTGATTAATAATGACAATAGAGATCAAACACAGCAGACTCCCTCTGTCATTTGTTCAGGATTTTCCTGAAATTTGGATTTTTAGTCAGAGCAGAAGCCAACAGCAAAGCCTTTTCATTGTATATAAATCCCATTTCTAGCACCATACGTGTAGACCGAAAGATCAATATTATCTCAAAAATTAAGTTACTTGGCACACTGGCAACGTTAGGGAGTTCCAAAAATCTTTGAAATGTCTTGCTTTTGTTTCAGTCAGAAGGTTCACAGCATCCGTCAGCACTGACTTTTCAGAAGGCCATTTAAAATCTGTGAACAGCTTCATGGGCCTGAAGACTTGACTGAATTTTAAGGCACTATTGCAGGTCATTTACAAGGTATCTAATTATTGAATCGTAGAATTCCAGGTTTGAAGAGATGATCAATCCCTAAATATATTAATTAAAGTCTTATGTCCTTATATCTGTAGCAGCTATAATAGCCCTTACACAAGATTCTGATGCATTTTCATTTTAATACCAGTGTATATGTTTGTATTTTGACTGTTCAGTTGGGAAGGTTTGGTCGCTCTTTCCAAGTTTTCCTTGCAGTCTCCTCTGCCATGTAATAGATTTGCATTGCTTTATGTCATGACTGACTTCACTTTTCCATAGTCCTCACCTCTGAATCGTGGTGAAAGGAGTTGTGACAAACACCTTCCAAGGAGTTAGGAAAAGATGATGACAGGACTCCGCAATTAGATGTTGTTTCATGGGTGAGCTGGTATCCCCCTTAGAGAGAAAAGAGTGCTTATAAGAGGAGCATGACTGCAATGATCCAACTAGACAACCAGCTGTTTTGGCATGAGTCTAATGTTGATCTCTGCTAGGGAAGAAACAAGTGCTATGTTTGATGTGTTACATTGCCACCCTCAAACCCTCCTGCATGGCCTGGATGGTCTGTGCAAGTAAGTCTAGTGCCAGAGCAAGGACCACTGTTCCTTCATTCCCAGGAATCCTCAAATAAACAATAAGCACAATACTGAGATCTCTATAATAATACATGATAAGGAACTGAGGTGTTTGTATTTTATGTCAATCCATCCCTGAATTTATTGCTGGTGAATGTCAGCTTGCCTTCCATGAGGCTGTCCTGGCCCTGGGCGCTGCTGGTGATGAAAAACAGGAAGCAAACCCTAGAGTTTACAAAATAGGAAACACAGAGGGAAAGACAAAGCAGATGAAATAATGGTAGTTGTCTGCTTTCATTTCTGCTTGTTCTGTTAACATTATGGCATTATGCCGTGCCCAGCAAGTATTTTGTTTATGACATTCTCTGGGGAGCTACTGGAGTGACCAGACTTCGGCCATGCCCTCATGTAGAGACTGAAGAACAGCAGTCAGCAAAAATACACTTGCAACACTAAGACTCACTTTGAAACATCTCTGAAAAGAAAACTCTGTACCTGACTTCACTGTCCAACATTATTCATGGCCTGCCTTTGGAAATTTACAAAAATATAAAGAGCTTTCAAGGCAGAAGAGAAATTGTCATATAGGATTGTGGCTGGACTAGATGGATATTTCTTCTTTGGAAAATTTCCATACCCAAGAAACCGTTTCTATTTCTCGGTAATGTGAATTGCTCAGAAGAACTCATAACTCCTTAAAACAAATGCAGAAAAGGAAGAAATAATTTCTCGTGATGGTTATCAGAAAATCCGTTGTCCTGTTTACACAAAGCTTTTAGAAATGACCAAGGAGGCGTGCTCAATGCAAAGTCCTCTGCCTAACTGGAAAAAGGAGCATTGACTGCTCCTTCTTCCCCACCCTGTCATCTTACACGATGACTCAGCCAGCTCCATGGGCAACTCTCCTCATTCTAATCTTCTAACTGTTGATTCTTACCGTCACTGTTTCTTAAGACTCCGTGATCGCTATCTGTTTCTGTTTTTGTTATTGTACTGTCCTGAAGCCTTAGCTTGTTAAGAGACACTTCTCATGCTGAACACTCCACAAACACAGGTCATGATGTATTCCATGGCCCTGAGGGACAACTTCTGAGAAATATTGACTACATTTGTGTAACAATCGAACCTTCTGTCACAATCCAGAAATACCATAAACTGTCTTGCATCTCCACGTAGTGGGGACTCTTGGTGCAAATTCACAGCTTGGGCTCTGGCTCCCTATAGTGTCAGTGAATGTAAAAAAAGGGCCAGGACTCTTGTCCTGAGCAGAAGTATCTTATGTCCCAGTATTTGTTTGTGGAAAAGGTGTATGAAAGGCTGCTTCCTCCAGACCACGAGCTGTGGGGCTGACAGACCGCTCTCCCTCCTGCCTCGCTCAGTGTAACTCAAGACTGGCTCTAGCCCACAGGGGCAGGACATCACGAGTGGCTGTGGAGTCACGTAACTGGGGGAAGACATGTCCTTTGGGAGAAGAAGAGCCATATGGCCAATCCCCCAGTGCTCTCACAGCCCTCATTCAAGAGCACCTGTCTCCCTTAAGGCAATTCCACACAGATACATTGGCTCAGCACATGTGTCCAGGTTGTCTTGCTGTGAAACCAGAGTGCTGACAATGCAGGAGGGAGGGGACAACTGGGTGCACATTTAGACTTCACTTAAAAATAAGTCAATACTTGGCTGCAGTCAACAGCTCAGAAGCATCTGTGGGTTCCTTAATCTGGAATTCACCTCTTCCTCTCACTCAAACAAGTCCTTAATGGGAAGAGAAGATAACTAATACTTGACATTACTCTTTTCAAACAATTTTTCTTTAATGATGATGTGATCAAAGGTCAAGATCTTTTGAGGAGTATGCGTGAGGGTTGGCTTTTGCAAAGAAGCAAATTTGCAAAGTACGGTAGAGACATTCCACTGTTTTAAGAATATCAGCTAAAGAAAGACACCTAGGAGGTAAGAGCAGGGTCACTAGGCTCCATAAGCTTCAGTCCTTAAAGGCAGTTCTTTGTACAGTTAGGCATTTGTGATGGAATAGAGAGTAGAAGGAGAAAAATTTATCTATGTGATGTGTACTTCATCAGCATCTGAAGTTTCTGGGTGTGTCGTCAATTAAGAGGTAACTGGGAGAAGGGAAGACAGAAACAGCTGCTTATTTATAGGATGAAATGCTTAAAATGTTTAAGAAAGAGGACATTTTAACTCTATCTACAAAGGAAAAGATTTTTTTGCAAAAATGGCTGATGCTAAATTTTTTCATATGCTTGATGCAGCAGGAAGGTGCCGACAGGCACTATGAGGGAAACAGAGCAGAGGGTTTTCACAACCAGCACCCCTTTGGGGAGGCACAGGTTCATGAAGCTCCTGTTTGGATTGGCTTAGGCACTTGAGTTGTTTTAGTAGAAAATGCATCTAGTCTTCGTGGTCTAAGGAGACATTTTGATCAATGAAAAAATAATGGAAGGGCATGATGAGAAACTCCGAGCATCTCTGGAAAGAACCACGTTGGCTGGACTAAACATGGACAAACAAACATGTTCATTCTCTGTATCAAAAGTAAACTACCTAGAAGAAAAATTGACACTGTGAAGCTGAAGCTAGAATCTCCTACTTTCCCCAGCAGATGGGAAGGGACATAACAGTGCTTTGGAGTGGAATATGGGAACATTTATGCCTAATCTAGTTGTCCATATCAGTGATCTAAAACCACTATTATGCAAAGGTATCAGATCAATGTGAGGCATAGTTCTTCAAGTGGGTAGGTTTCGAGAAACTGAAGGAGTGTGTTCAAGACTTTGCAGAAAGGGGACAATAAGGAATGACAACAAAAAGAATTTATCCCTGGGCAACTCAAATGAGAGTATTGATGGATTGCTCTGAAAGAGCTATTGCCAATAAAATAAAAACCCAACCTACCAAACACTCAAGATAAAAGAAGGGAATTTTTTTGCTTAGGTCCTAAATACACAGGTGTGAAAATATCACTTATTATTTGCTTGTTTTGGTAAGAGGTCTACTTTAGCTAAAAATATCTACAAGCCTCTTTTGTCTTTGCCAAAAGGACCTGCTGAACCTCTTAAATGGATATAGAGGTTAGGGTTTTTTTCAACTATGAACTGAGTATAAACTTGAGAGAGACTTGGTTTCAACAGATAAATGGATTGAAGTGCCTTGGGGAAACTCTTTGACCATGTCAAGTTTATAAATTCCCCTTCATGTCTCAGACAAATGATTATATGAGATGATATTCAGACAAAGTTCCTCCTGAAAAAACTACCCAGGTCAGTGTATTCCCAGATCTTTTGATGACTTACATGTTAATCCTAGACATGACTATCTTTTTTGTGGGTCTTGTAATTCCCAATGCTCAAGAGAAAAATATGCTAATGTGTCATATAAAAAAATCATCTAATAATAGGAAAAAGCCATATGCAGGGTTGGATATATTTTATATTGACTTTAAAATTACAGTGAGACCCTGGAAACTATTTATATGCTATCTATGACAGAAATATAGTCCAAATAAAGCAAAGAGGCCTTTTGGCTGGCAAAGAAACCATTGATCTACCAGAAAAACCCCTGCAATTAGCTATTTGTTCATTAGCTAGAGATAAAATTAATGTTGGAATTGTCCTAAACTGTTCCAAATTTCCTGGGATACTATTAAGAAGAGGTATTGCCATGCATGTCCAATTTTATGCAGCTAGACTGAGTTTTCAGGAGAAATTCCTGTCTGACATGAGTTTAAGTAACTTGGAAGCAAACACAGCTTTAGACAACTAACCACTAGTTGCTATTATTTCCTATGAAGCAGTTGGAAAATATTATCAAAATAATAAAGTACCTCATCAAAGAAGAGCGGTGAATCAGACTGTGATTTGAGATGTGAACAGTGAAACTGCAGAGCAGCACTAATGAATCGTGAGCTGACAATTTTTTTAGGAGAAACCCAAAGGTAAGAACGTCTGTTGTGTTAGAAACTTCTACTGCAATTGCTGGTGAATTGCAATTATACAGAAAGGCAGAGCTCTATGAAACCCCACCATGATGTGATCCTGGAGCTGCCACAATTTCATATAAATTGTACTGTGATTGGCCATGATAGGAAATAGTGTTCTCAGACAGCAGGTATCTAATTGACTTTGCAGCTTAATGAAGTTATGACTCTATTCTTGACATGGTGACATCTCCAGAGGTGGAGGTATAGCAGGAAAAATGGAGATGGGAATGGAAATAAGGATGTTGAGCCAATTGCTTCACCTGAGAATGTCTCTGGTGGGTTATAATCCTGTCAGGCTAAATGGGAGCTGGGAGATAAGTGGAACTGAGGAATATTCCACTGCCTAACAATGTCCTGACAACTTAGGGGAAACCCACAGGTTTTCCTGATGATGTAGGACACCCCAGAGATTAATTGGGCACTTCTCAATATTCTATATTATTCTGTAGTGCCCTATACTACTCTGTATTATTATGTAGGCATTCTGGACTATGTTAATGTTGATAAAAACTGTTGTCAATCTGGACTGCCAGAAGGAAGTTATGGATAGGAGGTCTCTCGGAAGAGCCAGCTAGAAGAGGCTGTTGCCACGTTGTGCTGGACAGAGGGCTGAAATTACAGACCACAGATCAGTTTGACCTGTGCCATCCTGTGAAGCAGATCCTGCCAGGCTCTTCAGCACTGCGTAGCTATTGAAGGACACAACAAGAACCTTGTTTTCAGATCTTTTTAAAGCTTCAGTGCACTGTTGTTGCTATATAATCAGCGAGTGACTCAGGCTGCAAACGCCTGTGTAACAACCCTGCAGCTTGTCCTAGAGGTCGTGGGGTCAATCCCACTCTTGTTCCTATTTAGTGCCTTACACATCACATGAGTAACTGGAGACTGTGTGTGCTCAGGGAGTGGGATCCCATCCTCAAAATTAGATGCTTTGTTGGGAATGGTTTTTGTACTGGGACAGGCTGTGGCTGGATGAATTTACTTTACAATCACTTACTGCTCTATGAATGGCCCTACTGATAAAGCTTTTGTGTTTATGTGCTTGCTAACTTCAAAGGATGCTATTGCCTATATGAATTCAGATCAGATTTCAGGAGCTGCATTAAAACCCAGTAAGGGCCAGATGGCTGACTGTTTGAAGAAGAACTTTCATGTTTAGCTTTTAAAAAGGAAAAAAACCCCACCCCTACCAAAACCTACCTCAAACATGTAAACTAATAGCAATGTCAGAATGACATTTTTGTTTTAACCATTGCTCTCTTCTTGTTTCCTGCCCCCTTCTTAGCTAAGTGCTTAATTCATACTCCTGAAACTTGTCTCAGCCCTAAATGAAAATCCTTGAAGCATTCTGGTTTTTCTTCCTGTATATCATATTTCCTCAGCGTTGTCCTTGGGTGGTACTATTTGTGGTTCAGTGAGGACAGAGCCATCCTCTACATGCTGGCAGAAAAAACCACAACAAATTCTGTCTGGCGGTTTTACTTAGTAAGCTAAATGATCCAAGCTGAATAGATAATGGTACATTGCTGCTGTGAGTGCAGGTTCCATGAGCAGGACTGACATCCCTACCAGCTCTACCACCAGCACGCTGAGACTCCCCCTCGTCTCTTGCCTGCCCTTCATCCCTTCCCTGCCACCCCTCAAAAGCTCATATTTGAGAGTACGCAGAAAGGCAACACTGCACTTAGATTTTCACTTGCACAAAATCAGGGTGCCTGTTCATTTGAGAAGCTAATAAAATGAGCTTAAGTGGTTAAGAAATCTGGAACAGGCAGCCAGTGGCATGAGGAACTGAAAGATATTAGTCACTTAGCTGCTGCTTGTGTGAGGCAGTGATGCTGTGGTAATGAATGTCATTTGCGGTAAGGAATGTGCATTTTATAGCAATAGGGGTGTTTGATATCTCAGACTGGGCATATTTCTGTGGAAAAATCAAAATTAAATGGAAGCTAAGATGATTCTATAGAAACTTCAAAAGATTACAATAGAAATGACATTTACCTGAAGTATATTCTTTCATTTTAAATCATTTTACAGACAGTTGTAGCTAGACTGTAAAGAAATCACTGCTTAGTTCTATTCCTTGTTAAAGAAAAATGTGGATTTTTCCAGAGGATCAAGGAAGCAAAGGGTGGAGATATCAAAAAGATGGTCCTGTGATGACTCTCGACTAGATGTAAGACTGTTAATATTCTTACTACTATTTAGCCACAACTAGGTGAATAGTTCACAATAAGTAATTGAGGAGATTCTATTATATTGTGCAGACGGAATTAACCACGAGAAGATGATGATTTCCTTCACCATCTCCAAAACACGTTTTTGAGATCTTTTAATCTGTTCCTATACACATACAATACACACTGTGATGGAAAAATAAAGCCATTCTTCATAAGATTGTCATAACAATAAAGTTCAGCAATGACTATGAAATATATGGATATGATAGTAGGCCAGAAATGTACTTTGCTGCTGCCAGATATACCTCATCTCAAGTTAATTACCAGTTTCTCTCAATAGTTGGAATTACTAGATCTTTTCCCTGGAGAAACTTTAGCGAAGCTACTTTATCTTTTTGGTGTACTTGGATCTGAGTGTATCTCCAGCTGGAAAAAACAAACAAACATTCCAAAGAATACGTTCAGACTTGTGCGTTTTTAAATCAAAATCATTTGCAAAGCTTTGGGTAAAACATATCGGTTTTACAACGTGGTGTAATTTTGTTCACATTTGCGCTTCAAAAGGCTGTAATGGGGAAATCTTAACTGTTGATGAAGTTTCTAACAAATCAGAGTCTTGAACATATCCTGCAGTACTCAATTACAAAAACTGACTGCTCTACTTGGCCAGCCTGTTGATATTTGTATTGCCATGTAATTGCAGACTCAGCAATATCCAGCATGCAGCTGCTGACCACAAGTTTTGAACTACTGTAATGACCTTGCTCAACAAACACACTCGTTATTTTTGACACAGAGGCAATTTACCAACCAGTCTGTACACTCTTTGGTTGACGTTCCCAGAAGTTATCATGTATTTGGAGGGTTGCTTAATGTATAGCTAGTAGTTATTTTTGAACTGTGCTGAACATTTTGTAACACTTCAATTGACTTTTTTAACCCATAGATGAATCATGGAAAATTACATCTGCTCCTTTCTAAGGGGTTAGAAATGTGATCTTTTTTTGGATGTTTATATGGGGTGCACTGATAGCGATCTCTTTACGCCGTACCAAATGAAAACAGAGCTTGGCCCATGGCACACAATCCTGTGATTTACAGGCTGAAACAAGTTTCAGTTCCAATCTTCCTAGTAACTCAGGCTTTCAGCTG
This sequence comes from Todus mexicanus, assembly GCA_013389965.1. Lineage (NCBI taxonomy): Eukaryota > Metazoa > Chordata > Aves > Coraciiformes > Todidae > Todus > Todus mexicanus. The sequence continues at coordinate 9,432 of WEIS01044489.1, forward strand.
GAAATACAATCTCTGTATCTCTGAAGTTGGGAGAACTTATTAGTCAGAGAACTTTCCCTGAGGTGATGTCTCCCTGGGAAAGAAATAAAAGTGGAGTGGAGAAGGGGGGATGGTATTCTATCTAATTAGGTCAGTTAAAGTTCCCTAAACTTGTCAGATCCTCAGCAATCCTTTAGCAATTCCAGCATGCAAACACTCCAGCCTACATGCATGAATAGTTATGCTTCTTCACTGGCATGCACATGCAACACCTTGTAACTTTTAGGGTGAAAAGCTGATTACATGATATTAAAGAGAAAAATGCAGGGTTTGTGTCTCAGGTTATAATGCCACATGCACGCACACACATAAAATTGTTCCTGATTGATGGTTGAACTATTTCTCTCAAACTTGGGAGCTGAATGAGCCACCTTCCATGTGCTTCCCAGCTGCAGAGAGTTCTTGGCGGCTCCTATTTATTTTCTCTTGGTTTTTTCACCCCCACCACTGTGTTGTTGAAGGTATTTTGACATTGAATTTCAAAATAATTGGAGAAATATTGTGTATTATACTTGTGGGTGTATTTTAAAACAACCAATGCAAACTTTGCTGGAGTGCTTGAGCTTGTCTCCACCCTCAGGAGGGCCTGCCTGTTATCTTGGTGGGGGTTACCATCTTGGTGGCAAAGGTGCCCCAGCTGAGGGGTACTTCTCAGTTCACAGATTGACCTTCTAACTTAAACCTGCTGTGTGAGCCTTACATCATGTCTGCTTGTGCCTGAGGACTCATATAAGGATCACGGCACATGTAGTATCACATATATAAGGAATTAAAAGTGTTTTGCAGGCTTTGATCACCATCACAGATACATGTATATATTCATTTCTACCAGTTTTACTGCAATCCTGATCCAATACCTCCACAGACTTGGACTTAGGTGTTTTCAGGCACTGCCAAATGCTCACTGGTCATTACTGGTTTGTGTCCCAGTACGCACTGGGTAGCTACACCAGGAACATAATTATCAGAGTACCATGCCCACTGCTTTATCAGAGCTCTTCCCTGGTATCTATGTTCTTGCTGTTGCCAGTATACAGCCCATAAATATTCCTTCTCAAAGGGTACATTAGCCTTTCTGAGGGACAGTTTAAGAGCTTAAGTATGTACAAGCTAGACGTACTGAGTGCCAAACATAGGCCAGCTCAGCTATAGAACTAGTTAAAGGGGGACCAGACAATTGTTTTATGAGAAAGGGCTATTTACAACTCCTTTCACCTCTAGGATAATAATTCTGCAACACTTTTGTGCCTAGTTTTGAAAATAATTACTTACCCTTTGAACAATGACTTTGTCTGGAAAAACTCGACTGTGTGGGCAGCTGTTCGTCATAGATACAAGAACCTGAAAACAAGAGGTTGTAACAGAAAGCAGGTGTGCAGCTGCACAGTGGGTTTTTTTCCTACTCAGGCTATGATTACCATAATATCCACCTGATGCAGGAACAGTACTGTGTTCGTAGATGAGTTTAAACTAGGACAGGTCATACCTTTTCCGTCTGCCTAAACACCACAAAGTGAACTGTGGTATCCCAGGCTCGTGGTTGTTGGGAG
>WEIS01044492.1:1434-16990 GCA_013389965.1 Todus mexicanus
GTTGAGATGCTGGAATGTGTCCAGAGGAGAGCTACCCAGTTTGTTAGAGGTTTAGAGAACAAGTCATGTGAGGAGATGCTGAGAAAGCTGGGCATGTTTAGTTTAGAGAAGAGGAGGCTGAGGGGGGACCTCCTTGCCCTCTACAACTACCTGAAAGGAAATTGCAGAGAGGTGGGTTTTGAACTCTTCTCATTAGTAACTAATGACAGAACCAGAGGAAATGGTCTGAAGTTGCAGCAGGGGAGGTTTAGATTAGATATTAGGAAGAAATTCTTTACAGAAAGAGTGGTGAGGTGCTGGAACAGCCTTCCCAGGGAGGTGATCGAGTCGCCATCCCTGGACGTATTTAAGAAACTTGTACACATGATGCTTCAGGACATGCTCTAGAGACAGGTATGTGAGGGGTTATTTAGTGGTTTTCAAACTTGTGTTTGACCATGGTATTTAGATTTTTGGTTTTGTGTGTATAGTTGGACTCAGTGATCTAGGAGATCCTTTCCAACCATGAATATTCTGTGATTCTGAGATGGAGAGACCTAGTGATTTGCCAAAAGTCACATCACAGCTCTTCTACTTGGAGTTCTTACACAAACAGATTTTTTCAAAAGACGGAATGGCATAGTTTTCTTGAAATACATATTCTTTTCCCATATTGGTATAAATGTGTCAGAAATTATGATCAAATGAACTAATTTTGTCTAATTTAAAAGATTGGCTGAAGGAAACAAAAGTGAGATGCTACTCAGAAACTGAGTAGCTGCATTGACACTGTGGACACAGAAAAAGAGAAGACTCTCAGACAAAGAGATCAGGGCAGTAGCTAATGCCAGGGAGAGAGATGGGAAGAACTTAGGAGAAGGTCGAGAACATATTCCCACTGAAGAAGATCACATCTCCTCCTCCTCCACAACAGACAGAGAAGACCTACATCTGTGTATGGCTCTAATCTTAATAGAAATAATAACAGAATACACTCTGGGTTTTTTCCTCCTTACATTTCCAACGCTCTTTCAGCAAGACCATCTTAGATGTACAGGCTTTCGAGATGTTGTATTCCTACCTACTCTCAATTGCCCTGTCTGTTAAGTTCAAGTCCTAAGGGTAATTTCATTGTCTGACACTTTTTCTTTGCAGAAGACTTCTGTAATATTTCCTCTTCTCCAGAGCTGCTAGCATGACAGGCTTCAAGGGAAAAGGTGTGTGCCTCTGACCCTCTCCATAATAAGATCAAACACAGTTTGTCTCAGAAAAAAGCAAAGTGAAAAATTCAAGACAGAAAAAAGGCAAAAACAATTCAGAAAACTATTTGCATATTTTATAAAACTTCACAAATCATTCAGCAGTTTTTACATTCACAAGCAGTTCTAATTTATCTGAAACATGTTGTCAAGTTCTCTTCAATTTATGTTTTTTAATTTTGTACATATTTTCTCCAGGATTCTGGTAAATTTGCTGCCTTACAGATTAAAAACAAAAACAACACAAAAACCCAAACCCAAACAAACTACAACAAAAAACAAACATAAACCCAGAAAGGGCTTTCTGTGCTTTTGAGGCCTTTCCTATCTTCCATGTCTCAAAGAGAATCAAGAGTACCAATTGTTTTCAAGTTTCTCTCAGAGATTTCCTTGTCTTGGCAAGGATAATAGATTGGCCTCACAGGTCAACTTCATTCTCACCCACAGTTTAGGAACCATGAAGACTGAAGATAATAATAAGAAGAAAAACAGCACTCTTTAGTCCTGTGGTATCACACAGAAATCACAGTTTCATGTTCAGATATAACTAGGTCATTTTCTTCCAAAAGAAAGATAGGTTTGGCATAGCATACTTTCCAAAATAAGTCCACTGCTTTATTCACTAGCAACTACCCTTTTTGTTTTATTATTGTAGTTGTAAGGCCAAGTGATTTCAAAAGCGACACTGATGTGTTAGGAGTAAACACAGGATGGCCTCTTTGTTTGGTCCAAATGCAAAAGGTCTGCCTTGAAATGACATTAGGTTTACAACTTCTTCAATAAAGGAAATTGAAACCAACTTAGAATGTATCCATTACATTTACCAGCAATTCCTGTTCTAAATTACTTCCTTTCAATCTCAGTGAAATTCTAGCTCACAACATGAAGTCAGTTATAATGCTAACCCAAGATTTGCTTTCAATAGTGTAATTGATTCTGCAAAGCATTGAAAAGCTCTCTAAAATATCCTAAGATCTTTTCTGGCAGTCGTATCCACTGTGGTAAATGACTCTTGACCCTTGTACACATATATAAGGTGTGTGTGCAAAGTCTTCTTTTCTTGATAGGGAAATGAGTTGGGTGGAGATACAGATCACATTAGTATTTATTGGAATATATGTTATCAAGGTGTTACTGTTCAAGGAGTCAAGCCAGTATTATTAAAAGCAGATAACTATTCATATGGTACATTTGCTTATTCCCTGCCACTGTTCTCACACCCACGGGTACACATGGTCACGGAGACACTGCCACATACCCAGTCCTTCACAGTCATCCCAGTGGAGGCCAGCCCAGTTCTTTACTCACAGGAGAGAGCTACACCGGCATGACAGTGGCTTCTGGCAGGTGTGGAGAGAGTCCTTCCTGGGATCCCTTGTTTCCCCAGCAGGACAAGCAGTCCTGCTGCCTCTGACATCACACGGCTGCCACTGCCACCTCGGGTGTGGTCTGAGCTGCATAGCCTTTCACTGGCACTAGCATGGGCTGTTTGTCTTATGTTTGTTTGGCAGACTCTGACTCTTTCATTTCTTCGAGGTGCAATGGGATGACAAATCTCCAGAGCTTGTCAGTATTTGGGAGATCTTCACACATTCCCTTTCACCACGCAGTTTTCCTCTCTTCAGCCTGCTTTGCTCTCACCCATGGGTGTAGGCAGGACCTGTTTACACCCGCTTGCACAGAACGCATCTTTGTGATACACAAATGTGTGTTTGAGCCCTGACTTGAATATACTCTCCTTCCTCTAGCAGAACAATAGAGCAGAAGAAGATAATATCTCTGGTGGTCCCTGTTAATGTATTGAAACAAATAACACACCTAATAGAGATTAAGTATACTATTGGAGATGGGGGGGATACGAACTCCAGACTCACTACTTTATTCACATCTGAAAGAGGTGTCAGCAATTAAACTCCAAAGTGTCAGTGGCAAATATTGTATTGTAACAGACAAAAATATCTCGTATGTTACATAGCCAATTGCACTATTTCTAATTAAGAAAAACTGAGCCCAAGCCCCAGCTGGTGTTTGTCACAGTTGCCAAAGTGGAGTATCAGGCCCATTGAAAAATAAATATTGTTGATAGGTCCCCATACAGTAATCTGAAATTACTGCCCTGAAAATTGTGACATTGATAATGTGAAATGAGGAAAAAATGCTTACCTGAAACCAAAGCGCAGTCTTCTTGGGAGAGGATGTGACAGAAGAGGCCACAGTTCTGTTTGTTAAAGTGACTGCACCTAGCCACTTGGTACAGTCACAGCCAGGCTGGGTGCTCAGTCTTCTCCTACGCTCTCCACTTCCCAGCCATGTAACTTGTAGAGTTTCATATCCAGAGAAGTTCATTGGAGAATGAACAATGAAATGAGTAATGTAATTTGATGCTTATTGTCACAGAAGAGACAGCATGGTGTTGGCTTCTTCCATGTGAACAGCAAACAAAATTCAATTACTGTTTGGATACGATCAGTTATTGCCAAGCTACCTGCCAAGTCTATTTGCTCTGTTGGCATGAAAAGAGCAAGTCCTTCAGAAAAGACGTCAAGTATTCTCGTGGTAAAGAAGGTAGACAGGGAGAGAAGACACGTAACATTAAGAAGATATACTGAATTGCAATAAGACCATTTGGGGCCATAGTTTTGTTGTGTAAAGTCCCTAAAGTGTAACAAGGAAAGTAGTGCCAGAGCAGATCCCAGATGGAGCTGAAAAGGCTATCAGCTGTGCACTCAGCAGTGCCTGGAGGAAAACATGCCTTGTAGCTGGTCGGTGGAAAAATCACTGCAATGCTCAGTGTGAAAATGTCACTGATATTCTATCACTACCACTACAATTTACACACACAACTTTCCTTTTCAATTAAACCAGAGAAAAAAAGGCAACTACCTGTAGAAAAAGGCATTCATGTGTACCGATGTTTTTTAGAATCTGGCGATTTCTCTGCTCAGTAGAAGAAGAAGGCTGCAAGCCTACCCTACATGCCTATGCAAATATCTTTAATCTATATTTGTTAATTGACATAAGGTAGCAAATATCCAGTAGAGATATGGTTATATTTTAGTAATCTTGCAAGTAGTAATTGGGTAGCTTCTGAACTCGGGAAGTTTGAGGTAATGATTTTGTTATGGGAATGAAGAATCAAGAAAATAGAGTCCAGAAAAAGAAGGGGAAATACAGATGCTTGTCACTTTCTTACTTAGAGAACAGGGAAAGGATTAGATTGCATATTATTTTTAGGTAGCAAAACCTGGAATACATAGGCAAATATTTAGTTACATCATTATATGCAAACACATCACTAGAAGGTCTCAATTTTGAGAACTTTTTCTGAACGCTACTGCAGTTGATACTGTGTGCATACTGAGGATGAGAGCATATGAAAATTATAAATACATGAGCATACTGCTTCATCTTACCTCAACCTGTATGATGTGAGTTTTTAGGAACTGGCATGGGTGATAACTGAGAACTCAGAAAATATATTATTTACTGTAATGAATTTCTGCAGAGTAATGCTAGAAAAATGAACTGAAGGCACCATTTAAGTGGGTGGTAAATAAAAGGGCAATTTAGCAATATCATTTATTTAACAAATGGAAGTAGATACTGTTGCTTCCACTTTCTACTTCCTACTGGGTCCAAAGAGGTTTTTCCTGAATATTTTACCAGTTACTTCTACTAGGCAATTATTGGTAAGATAGTGATGCCATCAGAGCTTGAGCAGGCACTGATGCAGTAGTATCAGGTCACATGATCCATCCAGTCCAGATTCTTCCCTGGAAGTCAAGGACACCCTTCCCATCCTCCTGACTGCAGAAACAGTTTTGACATTCATAGTGTGACCATACCAGCAAGCTGATTTATTTTGTTGGTTTAGTCTGCAGTAGTCAAGTATCCTCAAGCAGCACACTTTTTGTGCATTTGTACAAATTTATACATTCTGTGATGTACAAACCTTATTATCTCTTTTCCTGTTTTTTTGACTCTCTTTACCACCACCTTCATACTTCCCTTTTTCCATCCCAAGTCCCAAAGAAACAAATCACTGATGATTATTTTATCTCCCCTCGCTCCATTTTCAGAATGTCTGTTACTTAGGCACTTTTCTGCCTTATGTATTATTGCTGAAACCTTTATATTAGGAATTGCTGACTTTTGAGGATTTTAATCCCTAAAAGATCACTGGACTCCCATTATCTGTGAAGTCTGGCCATCTCTCCCGTAACTTCCCCTTAAATACCTACGGACACAGATAGCTTCATGGCACTACCTGTAATTTTTTCAGTTCATCACTGTGCTGTGCCACATGCAGTTGTTTCTCACACTGTGTCCCATGATTTTCTAGATTCTATTCAGTTATCTCAGCTTCTAGGCTCATTCAGTGGCCTGATCATTTATATGCAGCCTTAATGTCTTCGGCAGTAGGTATAGATTTACCTATGGACGATATATAATGTATATTGCTTTGTACATATAAACTGCATAATGCATTTCTGTCTGCAGAGGATCTCAAACTCTTCCACTGTATGGTGTAGTAAACTCCATTTTATATTCCTGGTTTATATTTTATTGCAGTTAAACTTCTAGGTTGGGCTTTACATCAGCTAAAAGAGCATGCAGGATGAATTAGAATATAGGAGCTACTGAGAGTTTATTCAATTGTACTGGAGTATATCTTTGTCCACTGATGGTAGAAGAGTTAATTGCATTCATACAAGGTAATAAAGAAAACAAGCTAATGTTCTAACAAAGCAATCACTTTTAAGGAAACATGTTTCAGAATAACAGACTCCACTGTAAATTTTGTACAACTGAAATAATTCCATTTCTACTGTCTTGTCTTGCAAAAGAAAATGACAGTATACGACAGTGTAATGCATTTACCAAAATAACAGAACAGTCATGCTGGGCCAGTCTAAAGATCTGTTCAGGAAAGTTTTTTAATAGTAGATAAGTGGTGTCTGCTTTTGCAAAATAAGTATGAAAACAGCACCAACAAATGACAATTCCAGTGCACTGTCCTCATTTTAAGCAATTTAAAGCTTAGGGACTTCCTGAGTCCAGGCTTGTATCTTTGTTGCTGTGTATGTTTACATCAATAGGCATTGATGGATTATCTTTTTTCCCCCATGAACTAGTTCTTTAGGGGATAGAATTGAATACTATCACCATTCCAGCAAATGCATAATACTATAATGTTATGTTTCCAAACTTCTGCAGAGAGTAAAGTGATCTTGAAATTATGATACTTAGTAAATGAATCAGGGGGAAAATGATAAGAACCTTCTGCATATAGTAAGTTATTTTAAAAGAAAATACTTTAGAGCAACACCACCAGGAAAACATTTTTTTAAAATGTTTTTTATTCCCTAACCTTTGTTCACTGAATTTTTCATTATATAGCTGATTACACACAATATAATCTGCCATTTTATGCTATTTACACAATATAACATAACCCTTTTCATTGCCTTTATTAATAAAATATATTGTGACAGGAAGAAAAAAAATATTAATTTGAAGTTATTTTTTAAATTATGACAGTAATTCCCTCCCCTCCCTCCCCGAACCCAAAAATGTATTAAGCATAATCACAAAATGAAAAAAAAACCCAACACTTCAACTCAGAGATTTTAGATTCTAACATAAATATGTACATAAATAATAGAAAAAGAAAATTGATCCTTGGGTAGCATGGAAAAGAAAAGCAGAAAATAAGGGAGCAGGAAATATTGGATCCCATCATCATGACAGAGATATAATGCCATAACTTATGGATTAAAAGTTATTTTTTACATTCATCACCCCCCCCCTTCCCCCACCCCCGAAGTTACAGAGAGAGGTGCTGAAATAATGTTATTAAGATTACAAAGGCAAACACTCAGATATGAAGATATGATACTATGATGAACTTTATTTGCACATCTTGTTTTTCTGAAATAATAGAAAGAAATTCTCTGGAGATGAATCAGAGATAAACAGGGAGATAAATGTGTATTTCTAGGATCTTTACCTGTTTATCACTAAATGGTAACTGTGCAGTTAGAGAGGCATGGGCCCATGCTGTAGCAATAGGAAGGATCTCTCTGTGATTAGGGTAGCTGAATAGTTTTTGCTAAACTTTTAACAGGTAAATAGTAATTATCAAATCCTCTTTTCAGCAGGTTTGGTTTGAAAATCAAATCTGAAGTGATCAGCTCTCACAACTATGACAAAGTCAAAGCTAACCTTGCTTTGTGTGAACAGGTCTGATGAGACAGTTCCAATTTGGTATCTAAGAAAACTTGCTTAAAGAAGAGCTTGAGATTGCCCTGTGTGCAATAGCAAAGCTGGCTGGTTAAGGCCCCTGGCTTACCCTTGCTCTGATTGTTTGGAACCTTTGCCATAACACATTTTACTACCCACTTAGTTAAGCTGATTCATCTGTGTATGTGGATTCACGCTGTGAGCCAGACCAATGAAATCACCAGTACTGAAAAAATAATCATATTTTTTGGTAGGTATTCAGCATTTTCTGTTTGTTTCTCATCCTCCTAATTCCGATCAGCTGGCTTACAGCACAGCCTTCACAAGCAGTTCAGAGCGTGACAAATTCATTTGGGAGCTAGAAACAACTGATTGCATCAGGAAAGGAGGCAAACTGGTGTAGTCGTTCACAGAGAAACTGTGCAGTGTGGTGACACCTCACAGCCTGGCTCTGGCAGGGCTGGTATCAACACTGAAGCCAATTAGCCCTGCTAGGCTCCAAGCAGTCAGATGTGGAGCCAGGTCAGCTGCTTCTCCATTACACCCACCAGTGCTCCCAATTCCAAAGAAATAATTCAGAGGCACCTGCACTGGCAGCCCACATTGCTAGCATGCATACTATAGGGTTGGCTTTCAAGGCCTTTGCTGTGTGCAAGAGCAGCTGGACTGCTAAGCCTGAGCTAGCTTTGGAGTCAGCACCATCTGCAGAGTGCTCTGCCTGCCCCAAAGTCCAGCTGAATCACTGCTAACTTTGCACAGGGTCAGTTCATGCATCTGTACACCCACGCCATGCTTAGTCTGCAGCCCAGATAATCCATCTGAGGAGAACTCAAAGCTGATAGTCACTCGGTTTGTATATTTGAAACATTTAGTAAGACTGTACAGATGGATGCCATGAAAAACTCAAGAGGAAATTAATTGTTCTGTTTTCAGAACACAATTTGTATGTTTTGCTGTAAATAAGATGTCTAAACGTGCAAGGAAAAACACAGCTATGGGTGCTTGCTTTTTTAGTTAGTACTCTATCCTGCACCCTGAATGAGGCAGCGGTCCTATAGAAAAAAACACAAAACCCCACTAATTAAGGTTATTAGGTTTTTCATGGCACGGGAACAAAACAAGGCAAGTGCATATCTGGAGGCAACCTTAATTGCAGCGTCCTCTAACTTTTAAGGCATCACCATGACAACCATGACGAAGTTCTTTATACATGTTGCCTCCTGTTTTTTATAAGTTTATATAGACAGCCTCAGATTCAGTTATAATCCTGTCATTATGTGTTAGCTACCTAGCTAAGAGTGTGTTATTGAGAAGAATTTTCAAGCACAGAAGGGCGTGGTCTGTCACACTAGAGGTAAATTAAAGTTAAGCAAGAGTTAAAAAAACTATATGGAAGAGAAAACAGAAATTTTTGTTTACAATGCGCATGAAGAGCATGTTAGCGTAGGTTGTGTTGGCTGAATAGAGAAGGAGGGAAACATTAAAAAAAAAAAATTCTAAGCATATGAGGACAGAATTTTGTAAGGCCTTGAAAAAGCCATGCAATGAGGATGACATAACTTGTAATGACAGATCAAAAAGACATTAACCCCGAAGGACATGTAGTACAGACGACAGAAAGGCAGAAGAACTTTTAGGGCAGAGAGAGATGGATTTGGCAGTGGGTTACTTTTGAAGGGGACAAAGGTATCTACCTGTGAGACAGTGATACCAGCAAAGGAGAACAGGATAGTAGAGTTGGAGAGGCTGGCCTTTTCTAAACTAGCTTACTAGAAGTCAGCTACTATGCCTATAAATAGACTTTTCAATTGAAACAGCCTGATACTGGAAGGCAGTGAGCAGATAGTATTCCTACTGATTCTGAATGAATTAAGGGTTATATGCAATTTCTGAATCTCAGGGCTAGGATAGACACTCAGTAAAAAATATCACTTGATATAGTCATTAATGCAGCAGTCTGAAACCCAAATAGTGAGCTAGAAAAGAAAGCCAAAGTGTGGTTTGTAGACTTGCGTTCAGTATACACTGGGGAGAGAGCGGTTAGTCTCCTGCATTGCGATTCCTGTGTAAGAGTTAGTATACTACCCAAACAGTAAGAAGTACAAAAAAAGATAGGTTTGAAATACAAAAAGAAGAAGGAGACGAAGAGGGTGAAGGGGGCTTCCAATATGATGTAACACAGCAAAGATCTGTAAGGGGTATAGATAAGCACTTTTATGAAATTAAGATGTAAAACCTTGTGTTCTTAACATATGAGGAAAAAATAATTATACCTTGCTAACCTCCAAAATGGTTTAACTGTTACACTACCATTTATTTCAATCAATGTTTACTGAAAGAAAAATTTTTCACTGTCCTCTGGTGGAAGGTTGTGCTGGTGGCTGGCTGCTCTCCTGATCTCAGCTCAATCCAGTCGTTAATCAAAGGATGACTAGCTCAGCATCAGTGGTCTGGAAAATGGCTAAGGCCAGTGAATCCTGATTTTTTTGCCCTAATAGTTCAAAGTAAGACCCATACATTATCCTTAGCTTCCTCTTTCATAGCTTACATAATCCCTTATTTTGACTACCGGCTTTTGCAGATGCTTCTCCTGGGTACCATAGTTTGCCTGTGACTGCCTGGCTGTTGGCAAGGTTTTTGAAGCCTTCCTCAGATTTACATATATTTGTCCCTAAGCCTCGATCATCATGCATAGTGCAGTATCTATATTTATGATTTTCATAAGTACAATAATAATGTCATGAGTTACTGTGATAGATGTTAAAAACTAGGAGTTAAAGTTACCAGAAGATATGTCATTCTTGCACTTAAGTATCCTTTCAACCAGCCATGTAAAACATGTAACCAGTGGCACCAAGGGATATCTTGCCATTTATCAATAGGATTTTGTTTACAATCATGCACACTAATGCCCAACATCATGTGACTTCATTTGTTAATAATCCGTGTTATTTTTTCTTTGATGTCTGTTTTAAATCTGCTTGAAGTTAATTTAGTATTTTGCTTTGAAAAAAGGTACAAGTTATTGAATGTAAAAATGGAGTCAAATTGTACTGTTGCCTGAAATAAAATGAGGTATTCTACTAAGTGCTTAAGAAAGGCCCCATGATATATTCTGGTCCCATGTAGATTCCCCCTACCAACATTGGCACAGAAAGTCGTCGTATATGATGAGTCATTATAGCACTATGATTACAGAGAACATTTTCTACAGATATTCAATAACCTTCCAAATTACATATTTCACAGAAGTAGGTCAAATTAAGCAATGATTGAAGACTAACATTTCTGCAAGTACCTAGCTATTCGGATTTTATCAGGATAATACCGTAGAGAAGTGCTCTGCATATTAAGAATGAGTTATCTCTTTGTAATAGAGATCTAAAACTGCTGTCTGTAATACAAAGGTCTTTTCTTTTATGACCTCTTTTTAAGTTTCTGCTCTTGCTCTCTTCAGGTGCTATTAACTCATGTTATACAAGATCAGGGTAAGATCTGAGTCACCGAACATGATCATCAGGTCTGCATTGAAGTGGGAGGAAAACAGTGGGAGGACTCAACACGGAGATTCCTGTGCATGTGGAATCTTCTGCACATGTCGCAGAAATGCACTGACGCTACGCAGTAGGATGTATCAAGGGGTCTACTAGTTTATGGCTTGGATAGCAAATTGCCATCTGTTCTGTATTTCTTAGATATCTTAAGGGACTTAATTTCCAGACTTTTGTTCCCAGTGAACAAAATCACAGGAACACATACTGTTGTTTTGTATCTCCCTTTAGCATTGTCCTTTAGATCATCTGTCAGTTATTTCATTCGCCACTCACACTGCTTTCTACAACTAAACCAGTCAATAGTTACCACCAATAGCTACTGCCTACTTGTGCCAGAAGAAGCATGTAAAGTACAGTTAACAATAGACTGGATGAACCCACCTTGGGAAGATGATGGTCCTGGCTCCAAACAGATGTCACTGACCATCAGTGACATCTGATGTCAGAAAAAGAATTTGGTGTCTCAAGAAGATAAAGTTGAAGCCACTGTTACTTCGCTCAGACATAGTAACTGCAGATGAAGGCTCCAGTGTGGAAGACTACATACAAAAAGAAAAAAAAAAATCCTGTGAAGTTTCCATAAGAATGAAATACAAGGAGAATGAGAGGGTTTAACATGGTACAGTAGAACAATCACAAGGTAGAAATATGGCCCTGCTGCTCAGCAAAGGAAGTGTATATTAGAGAACATTAGCCACTGAATCATTAACAGATTTTTTTTGAAAGCATATTAGAGATGGTCAAAAAGAGAATTCTCATTTTGTAGGAAATTCAATGTTTTGGAATCTGTTCTTATTCTGATTAAAATGAAAAATCAAAATGTCAATGTTTTCTGCACGGTTCCAGGGAAATATTTCTTTGGAAATGTCAGAATTTCAGTACAACTGTCTTGTTAACAATGTTGAATCATTAAACTACAAGAGATTATATGTGGATATATCTGCTATTACTTATGATACATGAAATAGTAAAACATTATTCAGAACAGTCAAAATGAAACTATGATTCATAGGATAAATGAAGAATGATGAAATTGTAATGAAATATTCTTATCATACTGAAGTGAAAATTCTTCCTGTGACGGTATTTCAACCAGTGTCAGTAATTATGCAGGAATAGTAATGTTTAATGTTATTATCATATCAGTATAACGGTGAGAATTTTTATGCCCATTTTATATAAACAAGGCCACGAGCATAGTGATTGCCTAATTTTATTTTTTTTTTATTGTTAACTCTAAGGCATTCAGATAGTTTCATAGTTAGTGTTTCCTAAGGCGCTCATGTGTTTTGCATTAAAAAAGCCGGCAATTTGTCTATTGGCAGGTGCCCTCTTAACAATGAACGTAAGTTTTGATTCTAGTACAGTAAATTTAGAATTCAAACAGAATTACTGTTAAATTAATTGCAATTTTATTACAAAAGTGATTAAATTCTTGGTTTTACATGTTCTTGCATTTATATTTTCACTGCAGCGCTTATGTGAAATTAGCTACACAACTCCCCTAACCGCACTGAAAATTTATTCCTTGGTGTATTATTTTGTAGTCTTTAATAAATAACAACCTTGAGGTTTATGCCCTAAATACACTAGGCTTTTGTCAGCTATGTATCCTGGTTTTTTTGGCTGCTGGGAATTAATTTATAAAAGAAACACTTCATAGACAATACTTCTTATGCCCTGTAGCATGCTTAGATGTTGAAAGAGTGTTTTACTGTGGATTTCACTGCTTCAGTGGGTTTTAAAAAGCATTTATTAAATTTAGTGTTTTGTTGAAGAGAAATCACAAGATACAAGAGGCAGAAATCTCACTTTCCTAAAAGCTTAAGGAGTACAATTTGTTAAGTTCCCCCAGTACTTTCACTAGGGCTTATCCCTGACCTGATAAAGTGGTGAGGATCTGTCAGACTCCCAGAGGAATTGGTTTGGAGCAGTGTGTGCGTGTCTGTGCCCATGTGCAAGTGAGAGATATCATTTACTCTACTGCTGGGTGCTGGGCAGTGCCCTCACTGGATCTGTGAGTGGCCAGCATCCCACGGGCAAGCCTTCATGTAGTCTGTGAGACATGGATGAAAGGTCTCAGGTACAATCCTTGGATATTTTTGCCTCATGTAGATAGACTTCAGTTCATTCAAACAAGATAAAATTGTACTCAAGGACTCAGTTAAATCAGATATGGAAATTAATAAAATTGTCAACACAGCAGCCTCCATGATGTTTGTTTAGTTAATAAATTCCATTTCTTTTATTCTACTCCTTTCAATTTTAGCTACAATATAGAACTGAATTATATTTATTAGGTCACACTTTTGACCTTACCCATTTAATTTCCTGAGCGAGCCACCAAATTAGATGCTTAAGGCCACTCGCTCCGTCAGAGCCAATTTTACCAGCCTATCTAAAGATGCATACACATATACACACACACACACACATACGGAGCACTTCTAAATCTATGTTCCAAGTGGCAACTTCAGAATGTTTTTTTGAACCATAAAGGCAATATGTAAAATCCATTTTTAAAGAGACTTCTGAACACCAATCTTGTTATGAGCATCCAAGATGCAGGTAAGTGTCTGCTCTAACTACACATTGAACTAGGTTAGCTTCCTTCGTACCTGTCTCGCCTGCTTTTTGCTTGTAGTACCTCTTTGGATTTCTGAAGAGGGACTCTGCTGCAAATTTGTCACCAAATCTCCCTCATTCTGTCTATGCCGAACAATGGAGAGAAAAAGCCAGGACATGCCTGCATTTACTTGTGGCCTTTTCTCTCTTCTGTCTGTGCTCTTACCTCTTGGCCACCTCCACCTACTTCAGCACTGGCAGTTTCATTTACATGTATGTGTCACAGCAGTTCCATATAATACCTGCGTTTCCCCTAGTTCCAGGACTCTCTATATACACTTCCTTCAAGAGAAGCACACAGATATTTACATCCAGGCTCTTGTCCTTCATGCAAGCTCTGGTATTCCTTGTTAGAGACAGGCAGATAATAACACTCCCTTTGGCTCCTTGTCTTGCACAAATATACGTGTACCTTGATACTGTCATATGTCATTTGATGCAGTAAATTTTGTCCATAGATCTCTTGAAAATATATTTCTATTGATTTATTTTAGTCAGTTATCTGACACATCTTTTTTCTGCAGATTTCCTCAATCAAGGCTTACCTGTATGTGGAAATCCTATCCGGACTGTTCCTATTATGAAAATTAACAACATAGTACCAAATTAATCTTTCAGGTCTGCTTCTTCCATTTTCCTTAAATCCTCCTTAGTGCAGACTGGATAATAAAGTCAGTTTATGCTACCGCACAATTTAGAACTGTAACATTTAATAAGCCTAAATATTAATTTGACTATTATAATACTAGGTATCAGTATCTTATGTAATTACATCTGAATTTTTAAAGTATTATTTTTTTAGACAACGTAATTATTTGTACATTTTTGTATAGCATAGAGGGTTTGTCTTTGTCAAATACATTTTATATTTGTTAGCTTTAACCAGTCTCAGTAGATCTGATTGCTACCATGCAGAAAAGTAGGGGAAAAAAAGTAGATAAGTGAATGAATTTCCATTTCATCCTAAGCTCAACATTTCTTCAGGCAAAACTATTCAAAGTACAGATAAATTAAAATGTAATTTACTTTCTTCTTCCACTTCGGAAATTAATGCCTGTGTTCTTTGTTTAGCCCCTATTATTCATATAATGGTAAGTTCTAGGTCACTGCATGCAGGCAGATGATATTTAGCAGCTGATCTTAGTGGGGTTTAATTGGTTGTCATGTGAAAGTTGTATGCTTCCTAAATAAAGATCAAACTGAATTCTTACTCACAAATCATTGCTTTCCAGAAAAAACAAAAACAAAACCAAAACCCAACCATCTATGAGGGAGCATTTCAACAAGCAAATGTGACGAACACTGGTACTGTTTCTCGCGTTTCCTTCAGGCATAATCCAATTTTTATTAAAATTTATGAAAATGTCTGCCATGGATGTCAGAGATAGCTGCATAAAATCTTGTTCCTTTATTTGGAATTTATTTGTCAGAAAATTATTTTTACTGAGCTTAGATCTTCTATTGTAATGTGATCACTTGAAAATTCCAGTCTAAAATTGGTATGACAAAAAAAACCAAACAAACTCAAAACCAAGCATGAGGTAGTTTCACTGCAGAAAGTCAGCATAAAAATATTTAAACATCCTGACACCACCTTCTGGAATGCGCCTGGGCAGTGGTTCTATAAGCTAACCTTTTGGTGGGGACAGAGGGTTATTCATTTCACCTCCCTCTCTTTATTTGGATCGAATCAAAATATTAGGGATTTCTCCAACGTTATTTTAGAAATGTCTAATCATTATAGCTAAATTGACTTCTTTCTTTACTATTGAAAAACATTTCTTGCTAGCTCTTTTATTGAGAACTTCAGGTCAGGATCATCACCCTGTATATCATCTTCAGATAAAACCATTCTCTCATTCTATATAAAGGATTTTCTTAAGACTCAGAGCCTGA
>WEIS01044500.1:0-12320 GCA_013389965.1 Todus mexicanus
GGCGGGGTTTGGCTGTGCACACGGTGGGTACACGTAGAGCACCGTTAGCGCTCCTGGACAGGCTCGGGGTTACAGACACTCTCCTTACGGAGCCGCAGCAGCCGCACGGACGGGCACGGTCGGGTACAAATAACTCGGTGCGAGAAGAGCGATCTCGAGGCGTCGCCTCTAGAACCCCTTTTCGATCTGCCCTCTCTGCAGCCCTGGAAGAGTGGCAGGCGAGCAGATGGAGCCTTTCACCAATCCAAAGAATTAATTTCTCATGCTACACCGAGCTAGGTAGAGGTGGGATTGCCATAGCAACGGGAGAGAGAACCCAACTGGAATCCTGGCAAGCCAGTTTAGAAAAAAGCCACCCTTTTACTCATCTTTTTGTTCTTCCTCACTACCCACCCCCGAGTTCTGGTCGATGTTTCCATTCCACACTGGCCGCTCTCTGGCTCTGGAGGGGTTTCTGTAGGGAGGAACGCTTTGAGTTATATTTTGCATAACGCCGTGTACGACGCTTGGAACACGTGGAGCGGGTGCGGTGTGGTCCTGAGACTGATCACGAGGTCCCCGGGTAGCCCAGGTTCCATCTGTTTTCACCGAGCAGAGTTCGGCCCCTGCGGTCGCTGTAAAACACACCCTGGAGCAGCTGCCGATTGATGGAGAACATCGAGTTCGTTGGGGTTGCTTGAGCCTCCCAGCCCCGTAATCTTGGTGTTGCTTCTAGAAGGCAGGGGAAGGTTGTTCTTGCATCTCCTTATGTCCGACCAATCTCCTCCTGAGTCCAGCCAAAATGATTCTGTGATTCTTGCTGTCCACAAACCCATGTCTTATCTTTCAGGTGTGTCGAAGAAGTGCGAGAGAAAGAGAAACCACGGCAACATCAAATTCTTCAAGGACTGGCTGGTTCTCCATCACCCTTCGGAAACGCGCGAGATCTCCGAGCTGCCGCCCCAAGACCTCAATAATTACCTGGCCTCGTTCTACAGTTCCGCAAAGAGCAGGAAGGGCACAGACTTCTCCAGGTCTGCGTTGCAATTCTTCCAGTTCAACATAGAGCACTACCTCAGGGACCACGACTACAAGTACAGCGTGGCCAAAGGGCCGGAGTTCCGGGCGGCGCAGGAGGCGCTGCAGCTGCGGAAGCAGCAGCTCTCACAGCGCAAGTGGGAGGGCAAGTGGAGCGCCTTGGAGACGCTGACCCAGGAAGACGTGGACGGTCTGCGTAGGAGGAACCTTCTAAGCGAGAGCCACCCCCAGGGCTTGCTGAGCCTCATGTTGACAAACATCATCAGGGGGTTCGGGGCGCATACCCACAGCAGGAGCCACGCTCTGTGTTGGGGCCAGCTGGTGCTGAGGCAGGACGAGGGCGAGCTGGAGCGCTTGGAGTGGAAGGAGGAGCTGGGCGCAGAGGTCAGCGTGGCAAAGTTACCTCCGCCGCTCTTTGCCAAGCCTGACGACCCCGAGAACTGCCCAGTCAGGGATTACAAGGAGTACGCCAAGAGGAGGCCGCTGGACGCGTGTCACGACCGCGACCCGCTCTACCTCGCGCCCAAGCCGCGGTGCGCGGTCCTGGAATCGGTGTGGTTCTGCAAAAAGCCGCTGGCCAAAGCCAAGCTGGAGAAGATGGCGATAGTTCTTGCCCAGCACATCAAAAGGCCTGAGAAGAGGTCCATGACATAAAGGGACCCGTTTAGTTTCTGCTGTGCCGCTTTTTGAGAGTTTCGGAGCAGTCTCTGAGAGGTTTAGGAGTCGATATTTAGTCCGGGTTGAGGGAGAGCGTCCTCCTGTTCCGTTCGGTTTTCAAACACAAGTCACTAGAAATTCGCATCAGTTTAACGCTCGGCTTAAGTGACAAACTTCTGCTGTTCTTTATATTGACCGAGTTGGCAGTTCAGGAAGTTAAATACGCTGGAGAACTTCGGGGTTAATGTTCTCCTGTACCGTTAAAGTCGTGATAAACCAGGTGACGGGAGCATGGCGAGGGCTCGGCGGCCGTATCGCCCGGACAGGGCTCTGAGCTCTGCTTCTCCGCGCTGTTTATCCACAGCGTAAACCCATCGTAAGGCTGGTGGGAGAGCGGAGAGGTGCCGCCTCCGAGCCCAGATCTCAGGGCAACACTTTCCACGAGGTTTGTGTCCGTTTCTTAGTTGGAGATTTAAGTTGTGGCTGCGTTTTATAAAGTTACTTAAAGCAATTGAGCGCATTGGAAGGTTTTAGGGTGTTTTCCCTGCGGTAGGTCCTGTCAGCTTCTTCCAGCTGTCCAGGTACGGTTCATTCTCTGTGTTCTCCTTCAGCGCCGTTGAGTTGTTTGGTCGCACTGTTGCCATGAGCCAATAAAAGAAGGTTTTACTCAGTCCTGGTTGGTTGTCTGTCCTACAAAGATGAGGCTGGTGACCCCAAAGCAGCAGGTGAGGGTTTCCTGGATGCCAACGCCTTCGCTTCTCACGCTCAGGTTTCTCCTGCTTGGAGCTGGTCACCCCTGAGTGTTACAGAGCAGACCCCGAGGAGGACTTGGGTTTCTTGGAACCCCCAGAGCCCCACATCCACCATTTCCTAACGAACTCTTTGCAGCCAGACCCTTTGCCAGAGTCGCTGCTGTTGAAGCAGCGCTTAACACCCCCAAATAACTTACAGAGTCAGAAAAAAAGACTCACTTTTCGGAAAGTTAAACACTCGGGGGGCACCTTCCAGCTCTTCTTGGGCTGTCGAGTGTAGAGACATCACCACTGATGGAGCAGGAGCAGGAGCAGGAGCAGGAGCAGGAGCTGGAGCCGNGGAGCAGGAGCAGGAGCAGGAGCAGGAGCAGGAGCAGGAGCAGGAGCAGGAGCAGGAGCAGGAGCAAAGCCCAGCTCTGCCCCCCAGGCTGAGGATAACGAGCCCATCAGGCTTTTCTCCACTCTGGGCTGGGCCGCTCCGCCCTCCTTGATGAAAACCCGCTGCTCACAACCTGGGCTGCACCAGCAGGAGATCGAAATCCAGCCCGAAGCGGGAGGCAGAGACCCCGGGAGCGGCCTTATGTTCCCCGTTCCCCTCGATTTGTGCCGGGCTGCGCTGGCTCCGTGCCCCGGGGGAACCGGGAGCCGAAACGGAACACAACCCTCCCTTCCCATATCCACCCCTCCCCAGCTTGGGGCAGCACCCCCAGAGCGGCACCGACCCTTTTCTCCGAGCTGCACCGCGGTGCCGATGCCGGTCCCGGTCCCGATGCCAGTCCCGGTGCCGGTGCCCCCGGTCCCCGGAGCTCGGCCGTGCCCGGCCCCGGCTGTGCCCGAGGCTGCCGTTGCCGGCGGGGGCCATCTAGCGACAGCGGGGTGCGGGGGGTGCCGCTTGCTCCAGCCCCGCAACCGCCGGGATCTCCCCCGGGGCTGTGCCCGGCACAAAGTCCCGGTCCCGGGCTCAGCTCCCGGCCCCAGCCCAGTCCCAGTCCCAGGCTCCAGTCCCAGCCGCGATCCCGATCCCAGCCCCAATGCTGGTCCCAATTCCAATCCCGGTCTCCATCCCAGCCCCAATCCCCATCCCAGCTCAGATCCCAGTCCCAGTTTCGGTCCTGGTCACAACCCCAGTCCCTGTCCCAGCGCCAATCCCAGCTCCAGTCCCAATTCCCATCCCAGCTCAGATCCCATTCCCATTCCCAGTCCTGGTCACAATCCCAGTCCCAATCAGAGCCCTGGTCTCCACCCCCATCCCAGTCCAGATCCTAGTCCCAGCCCCAATCCTGGTCCAAATCCCCATCCCAAATCCCAGTTTCAGTCCTGGTCGCAATCCCAGTCCCTGTCCCAGCCCCAATCCCCATCCCAGCTCAGATCCCAGTCTCACAGTCCTGGTCACAATCTCAGCCCCAATCCCTGCCCTGGTCTCCACCCCCATCCCAGTCCCAGCTCCAATCCCAATCCCAGTCCCGTCTCCTCTGACACCCGCCCAACCCCAAGGGAGCAGACAAACAAAACACAGGCAGGAAGAACGAGGGAGAGCAAAGAGTCTTTAATAAATTAGCAAAATAACCAGCATTGCTCGGGATCTCTCTCTCTATCCCGTCACTGCGACCCGACAGAAACGTTGATTTCCCAGTTTGATGCTGGTATTGACCCCCCATCAGCCCAGGTGCCCTCCCAGGGGATGTCGTAGCACTTAAAAACCTAAAAAAAACCCCCCTTTGAAATAAAAAAAGCTGGTTTTGTTAGCCAGAGAGAGAACTTCCAACGAGAGAGAGAGAGAAGCACAATTACCGTCTGATTCCGTCCGGCTGCCTCCTCGCGGGAGGGATTAAAAGAAACGGATCCGATTTTTCCCCTCTTTAAGGAAAAAAAAAAACCCCAACCCCAAAACTATTACCCTGAAGGAGAAGGGGGTGGGAGGGGAGCAAGTCGGACGCGCTGGAAGGATCATTTTTAACATTAAAACGGGGGTGATTTGCCGTGTACGAGTCTCTGCTTCTGGCGACACCCGGGAGCTGAACCCATCGGGCGTTTCCATCGTGGGGTGGTTGATTCCAACCGGGGCAAGAGCCCGGGGAAATCCGGTGGCCTCGAGCCCTCAGTCGTCATCCCGCACGTACTGCCCGGCCTCCCAGCGCTGGGCCATGGCGCTCTTGTGCCGCACCACCCTGGTGCTCTCCACCACCTGAAGGCACAAGAAAGAAGGTGTTTTGTAGAAATAGAAATATCGTGCCAGGACGAGAGGGCCCGGCCTGAAGCTGCACCAGGGGAGGTTCAGGTTGGATATTGGGAAGCTCTTCCTCACAGAAAGGGGGATAAACCCCTGGGATGGGCTGCCCAGGGAGGTGGTGGAGTCACCGTCCCTGGAGGGGTTTAACTGGGTGCCACACTTAGTGGCAGGGTTTAGCTGAGTGGTGGTGGTAGGTCCTAGGCTGGACTCGATGATTTCAGAGGTCTTTTCCAGCCTTAATTATTCTATGATTCTGTATCTTTCTTTGCCCAACTTGCTCTCCCAGCCAGACCCTACCCCTGACGGTGACCACCACATGTCCTGCCCAGCGCGGTGCCCACCCGAGCGCTGCCCGAGATCCCCGTGGGTCCCATCCAGGACCAGGCAAGCGAGGGGAGCCCAGTGCGGAGCTGAGGGAGAGCCCTTGAGGGTGCAAAGGTCTTTACCTCGGTGTTGATCTTGTCCACAGGCTCAATGCCAGCGTACTGCGGAAAGGGGGAAAAGAAACCAGGTTCAGAAAACGCCAACCTGGCAGAGAAACACCCTGAGGCAGCCAGAGACAGCCCGTGGGGGTCAGGGTGCTGGGCACGGGAGGTGACGGCACCTAGAGCTATGCCTGGAGCAGGGGGGACAGTGCCCAGGAACCCCCCACCCCAGGAAGAAGCTGCTGCTCCTCTCCAGTTCCACCCTGGGGGTCAGCACAGCCCCTTAAACTGGTGCCACCATCACCACCACCGAGCCGAGCAGCTGGATCTCCAGCTCTGACCGGGAGCCCCAGCACAGCCCAGGAGCCACCAGCTTCCTCCCAGTCTCCGGCCCCGGCGACGCTGGGTGGGCGCCTTCACCTTTCCGTCCTCCTTCACCCTCCTCCTCCTCTCCTCGAAGGGGCTGGAACGCGCCGAGTCGGGGCTGAGGGTCTCCGTGCTGCCCTGGGAGGCACCGGCCACTCTCAGCGGGGTGAAGGACGACACCAGCCCCAGGACCCCTTGGTGTGGGGCAGGAGTGGAGACGGGAGAGCCGGACACCGAGTAGCTGCCGCTGACACCTGAGGCAGCTTCAAGAGAAAGAGCCGTTGGCGGTGGAGGGATTGAGGGACACCGGGGCCGCTCCCGGGGCTGGGCGCCCGCAGGAGAACAAGCTCCTGGCCTGGAGCAGCCTCCTCAGCTGGTCCAGCAGGTTTGGTCACGGCCAGGACCCCGCGTCTGGGTGTCAGCCAGGGATTGTCAGGAGCGAGGGTGGGGAAAAGGCACGAGCTGGGCGCTTTGAGGCCCTTCCAGAGCTGTTTGCTGCGGTAACATGACCCAAAGTCATCAAAAGCCAAGCTGCTCTGGAATCCAAAGCCGTGCTTCTCTGCCGGGGCCCATCCCTCGTGGTCACCACCGGTCCCCCCACATCTGCTGCCCCTGGCAGGCTGGGCTGGTCCCGCTGCCTCCAGGGACATCACATCGAGCACATCAAGCTTGCTGACCCCAGAACCCCTGTCTAAGGAGGGTTTTCCCTCCTGGGACAACTTGCTTCCAGCACCCAGGAGAGTCCTGACGGGCATCTCAGCAAATCAGGGAGGAACTTGGACCCCTCACCAGAGTCTCGCAGGCCAAGACTTGCTGCTTTCCACTCATCCCTGTCCCCCTGGGTCCCTGCTGTGACTCCTCTTGCTCTTATGGAGCCCAGGTCACCTCTGGCTGCTGGCTCCAAGAGGCGTCTCACGCAGACCGTGGAGCTGCCCAGAAGGGCTTCCCATGCCTGGAGAGGTTCCTTGGGGCTCCCCAGTGCCACTCCTGCTCCTCTTGGGTGGCTCCTGCTCAGCTGGAGCCACAAGGAACGGGTGAGAGGGCAGGAGCAACGCCCTCGGGACAGACCCCTGCCCAGCGTTCCTGCCTCTCCTTACCGGAGCTGTGCCGCGAGCGGGAGCCCTCCTGGGGGACACCAGCGCTGGCAACGAAGGAGTAGCTGTCGTCCACCAGCCGCCGCCGTCGCCGCTGCTCCTGCAGCTCCTCTTCCCTCTGCAGGTCGCTGCGGATCTCCTCCTCGATCAGCGCCGACGTCTGCGGCTTCCAGGTCCTCAGCCTGTACTGCTCGTCACGGCCGTCCTCCCTCCTCAGCGGGCTCTGCGTCCCCATGTCCTCCACGAAGGAGACCTTGGGCTTCCAGAAGGAGAGCGAGAAGTACTTGTGGGGCAGGACAACCGTGCCGGAGGGGCTCGGGGTGGAGCTGGGAAGCCTTCCTCCCCGGGAATCCTCGCTCCCCCATTTGCTGGTGCCGACGGAAGCGCGCTGGGACACCAGGGGCTGGTCCTGGCTCCTCTCGCTGGCGGCGAAGCGCAACGGGGACGTCTGGAAGATCGTGATGCTGGTCGCATGGCCGGGAAGGCTTCTCCCGCTCTTGGTGTCTCCTGCAGGCTGGAGGCTGTGGCTCGGGGGCTGCTCCACCACAAACTCACTAGCCCAGCTCCTCCGCTCGTCCTTCCTCGTGGGGCTGGGTTTCTGCGGGGGGGTTTCCTCCTGCTCGAACACCCTCCTGCGCTCGTCCAGCTCCTGCTGCGTCCCCCTGTCGTAGGTCCCCAGGAGCCTCCCCTGCCTCCTGAGATCTTCCTCGCGTTTGGTTTCCTGCTCGATTTCCCTCTGGACGTAAAGGGAAGCGCGGCCTTTGTCCTTCGCTTTCCTGCCCGGGCCGGGCGAGGCGTGCATGGAGAGGAGAGGCTTGGTTTGGATCTCCACCATCTCGCTGCTGGATGTCAGCCGCTGGATCCCCCTCTCCTTCCAGAGGTTCTCCTCCCTCTCCATCGCCATGCGGATCTCCCGCTCGATGGGCGTCTCGTTGCTGGTCTTCGTCTCCTTGTCCAGCCCGTTGCTGCTTTCCCTCACATCCACGAGGCCGTTGAAGAGCTCGTTGGAAGCGCTTCCATCGCTGGCGTAGCCCGCGGTGGCTTCGTTATACATCTCGCCCAAGCCGGAATCCAGGTCTTCTCTGGAAGATGCTTTAGTCAAGCCAGAAGTTTTCCCGGTCAGGTAAAACCTCTCTGTGTCAGCCCTTCTGGGAGGGTAGATCTCCTCCTTGGCAGGGCTCTTGTAGGACACGCTATAAACCTGGTAAACGCTCTTGTCCGTCCTGCTCTGGCTGGATGCGCCGGCGCTGCCGTAGCCTCTCGCAGCCTTCGTGGCCACCTCGGGACTGCGCCACTCTTGCCTAGAGACTTTGCTCATTGCCTCCGGCTTTGGAGACACGGCCTGTTGCCCCGGGCTGAAAAAAGAGCCCGGGTTGGTCTTCTCCAGCATCAGGAACTGCTGCCGAGCAGCGGAGAAGTTGATCTGCTCCGTGTCGATGTTTTCGGAGTCAACAGGCGTCGCCGATCTCCTCGAGGAGGGCTTGTCAAAGGCAAGGGAGAAGCCGGTGGTGAAGCTGCCCGAGCGCCTGCTTTCGCCCGGGCTGGTGTTTATGGAGCTCAGCTCATCCATGGAGCTCCATTTCTCGGCTATGGTGGAGCTCTTCCTCATCACCTGGCTCCGGATCACCTCCCTCCTCTCGTCCTCAAGCTCCTTGGCTTTCTCGGGCGAGATGCTCGGTGGACGGACCCTGCGCTGCTCCTGCTCGTCCTCATCGTAAAGCTTCGAGGGTTTCCTCTCGCCCTTGTAAGCCCTGAGGTCGTACAGGCTGCCCGACCTCACCACGTCCAGCTTGGACTCCCTGTCTGGGGATGAGGGCCAGACATCTTTTCCACTCTCCAGGAGGCAGAGGGATGACTTCGACCTCATTTTCCAGCCAGAGCCGCCACGCTGAGCGGAGCCAAACACGTCGTCGTCGCTGTCAGCCCTGTACTCTGCAAACGAGCCGCCTGGCTGAGCATCGCTGGAGTCGGGCTTGGTCTCCGGGAGCTGGAAGACCATGTGCCTGGTGACTCTGTCCATCTTCTGGCTTCAACTCTCAGCCAACCTCGCCCTGGACTGCGGAGTCTGCTCAGCTTCAAGGTCACCCTTGGGTTCCTGGTTCACCCGAGGATGAGCGGCAGGACCTATAAACAGGAGGGGAGAGTGGCTGTTGAGAGCAGGAGCACAGGTCGGGCTGTGCAGCTCCTCCTCCCGCCCTGGAGCCGACATCTTCACCGGGGTAGTGACCAGGAGACCCCCCCGAGTCCAGGGGACGGGCACCGCTAACACCAACCAGCCACATCCCTGCAGCTGGATCTGGGACGGGAGCAGCCAGAGCACGAAGCTCCGTTCCCAAGAGAACTGCCCCGAAGCTGATGTCCCCCTCCCACCCACATCCCCCAGCCTGGCCACGGCTGAGCCGAGCTGCAGCTGCCAAAGCCAAACCCACCACGGGTGGCCAGCGTCACCCACACCACCGAGAGAGCAGCGAGGCCACGGGGCTTTGGGTGATGCCGCGTCCAGCGGGGCTGTGCCAGCCTTGGCCACCACCCCAGGCAGCTCTTGCCGGCTCCAGCAGAGCCTTACTGGGCACACTGGGCAGGGACGGACCCATCATCCGTGAGTGGCACTGCAGGGAGAGGCGCCCCTGGTGCCAGGTCCACCTCTGCCAGGAATTCCTCCTGGCACGTTTTCTCGAAGAAGGCTCCCGAGAGCCGAGCAATCGAAACAGCGAGGACCATAAAAACCGTTTGGTGGCTCATAAAACGGAGGAGACTTTAACCCCCGTAATCGCGCAGAGCTGGAGGGAACTGCCCCAGCCCGGGCAGCTGATCCTCCCGCGCCGGAGCTGGATGGCACAGCAGGCGCCGGGCAGGGAGGGGTGACACGGGTGGGTCCCCCCAAGACATCGGCTCTGCCCAGGGCACAGGTGCCATCCCCAGAGACACACGGAACCCCCCGGGCGTGCCGGTGGGCGAGCGGCACATCCTGTCACCTCTGTTTGCCGAGGCGTAGCCACAGCCCTGCTGCTGTCACCGCTCCGGGCTGGGCTCTCGGAGCGGGTCAGGGTGTGTGCCAGCACCGGGCGCACTCCCCAGGCGCTCGCAGCCGCCCGGCAGCACGTGGCGAGGCCGGGAGCAAGGTTGTGGCAGTGCCAGGGACAGCCCAGAGCCGGGTGCTGCCGTACGGTCAGGGAATTAGAGAATCGCTTTGGTTGGAAAAGACCTTCAAGCTCATTGAGTCCACCCAGCCCTGCCAGGGCACCACTGCCCCGTGTCCCTCAGCACCACAGCTCCACGGCTTGGAACCCCCTCCAGGGATCAGGGGGACTCCACCCCTGCCCTGGGCAGCCTGGGCCAGGCCTGGGCAACCCGTGACAGTGGACAAGAAATTGTTCCTCAGCTCCAACCTAACCCTCCCCTGAGCCTCCTTCTCTCCAGGCTCAACACCCCCAGGTCCCTCAGCCGCTCCTCCCCAGCCTCCTGCTCTAGCCCCTTGCCCAGCTCCGTTGCCCTTCTCTGGACACGCTCCAGCCCCTCCAGGTCCTGCTGGGAGCGAGAGGCCCAAAACTGAGCCCAGGATTTGAGCTGGAGCCTCCCCAGGTACTGGCAAGCACAGCTCAGGTGAGGCTCTTGAGCAGCCCTGCTCACGCCAGGGGCAGGATGGAGCCCTGGCCCTGCCTCCTGCTACTCACCTCCCAGCAGATCTTCCAGGGAGGCAGCAAAGCTGGGCCAGCAGCTGAGGAGCCATTTAAGCCTTTCCTGGGGTGGGAGCACCTGGGTCCCATCAGGGCCAGCTGGGGCTGGCGCGGGGCAATGCCCCGTCTCTGCAGTGCCCCCCAGCTCCTTACCCAGCCCAGGGGGTTGCAACTCGCTGGAGGCAGCGGGGCTGGGGCTGGGGGCTGCTGGAATCGCCCTGCCCGATGCCCTGGGCCCGGGAACTTCCCGTAACCGCTTCGTGTTCCTTTCAGTAATTCACTATTGCTCTTTTATAGCCCTCAATGACATGGGTGGTGAAAACGATATGCCCACACCTCTGACCCATGTGCCCACACCTCTGACCCATGTGCCCACACCTCTGAGCGCCATGCCCACCCCTCTGACTCAGTTTGGAGGGGGCAGAGGTCCCTGCTGGGAGGAGACCTTGAACTGGGGTGCACTGGTGGCTGGCACGGGAGGGGAAAACACGCAGGGCTCTTATCGAGGCTCCCGGCTCAGACCGCGCTGAGCGGCACAGCCCCTCCCAAACCCAGCCCAGTGCCCCAGCTCAGCACTGGAGTGTCAGAGTTGGGGGGTCCCAGGCTTGTACCCCCTGTGCCAGGCTGCCCCTGGGCCAGCCAAGCACCACGGAGAGACACTGGGCAGAGCAGGAGGCGCTGCAGCACCCGCCAGCCTGGCCTGGACACCCCCACCCCACATCTGAGGAGTTTTCCAGGGGGATCCTGCAACGGGCTGCAGACCTGCACCCCTAGACCTGCCGAGGAGCGCGAGGCGCTGCCGGGGTGAGGCTGGCGGCCCCCCCACCTGCCCCGCTGCAGGTAGAGCCGGCGGGTGCTGCACCCCCTCAGCAGGGTCTGCTCCCCCCACAGCGAGGGCACAACGCCCACCCCAAGCGCCCCAACGCTGCCCTCGCCCCCACCCCGACCGCGTTGCACTTACTGTTGGGGGGAGCTGTGGGGGTGGGGGTCCCCATAGCCCCGGGGAGGCCGCGAGGGGCACCCGATGGAGCCGCGTCCGCCAGGGAGTGGCCAGGGCAGGCGGCGGTGCCGGGGCGTGGGGGCCACGGGGCAGGCGAGGCTGCGGGGGCCTGATAAGCCCGTGCGGAGTTCCAAGAACCCAGCGGTTCCGTGACGTGTTCCTGACCCCCCCTGTGCCACCGTCACTCCCGCTGCAGCTGGTTCCCCTGCACGCAGGGCCAGCTTCACTCCTCCAAGGCGCCATGTGCCGACCCACCGGGGCACCAAGGCGCCAGGCAGCGATGCCCCAGGGCAGCCCAGGGCAGGACTCCCACCCCCGGGGGATACGGTTGTGCCTGAACACGGCGGCAGCAGCCGTGCCAGGAGCCTGAGCTCTCCCGTTCACACCGCGGGGCCTCTCCCGGCCCCGGCTGCCCGATAACCTCGTGTTTGCACAGGCAGGGCTGGGGCGGGTGCCCTTGCTGCTGTGCCAGCCCTGCCACCCCGGCGGCCCTGGGTGCCCGCCTGGCACTGCCCTTCGCTGGAGGTGACAGCAGCCCCCTCCCAGAAGGACAAGCCCCAGCGGCTGCTCTGGGTTCCTTGGGCACCCTGTCCCTGCCAGGCTAAGGGCAGGACCGTGGCACGGCAGCCGCGACGCCCTCGGTGCCCTCAGCAGAGCGGGCGGCACCGCTGGCACCCAGAACCACCCTCCCTCCTGCCACACGGCGCCGTGGGCGATGCCGTGCCAGGATGCTCAGCCCTTTGCCGGGGCGGGAGGTCGCCGGCTTCACGCCTCGTGCCGCGCCACGACACCTCCGCTGCCNCGGGGTGCTGAGCCTGGTTGGTCACACAGTTTTATTTGCTCGGTTCGGGTGTTTTACAAACATCGGGGAAGGGTCGGGGAAGGGGCAAAAAACTTCAAAGGGCTTCGGCACAAGTGGAAAGCTCGGGGAGCGCGGGAAGTGCACTTCAGCAGGGGCTGCAGGGACGGGGCCGGGGGCTCTGGGGTGCTCAGCCCCTGCCCCACAGGGCCCAATCCTGCTCCCTGCCGCCGCTGGGGGCTGGATGGGGCCAGAGGCCGGTGCTGGGTCCGAAGCCACCCGAGGGGCAGGGGGGGCTGAGGG